>JAKNSD010000080.1:687500-998873 GCA_023525715.1 Cichorium intybus
AACCTATTTCGGCTTCCATCTATGGTTTATCATCAGGTATGTAATTGATTTCAGTTTATAGTTAATTTGAATTGCAAATTTCCTTTAATAACATTGAACTCTGATTTGAATATGTTTGAGTCGAATTTCTGGTTGTTTTCAATCATTCACGTTCAATTGAGTGATTTCCTGCTTCGTTGGTAATCGTGTGTTCATATATGTTCATTAGTGAACTTACGTTCATTAGTGAACATACGTTCAATTAAGTAAGTGGTTTCCTGTTGCGTTAGTCATCGTGTGCTTATATATGTTCATTAGTGAACATATGTTCATTAGTGAACATATGTTCATTAGTGAACATATGTTCATTAGTGAACATGTAAAGGATGAAGTCAACCTCAACAATCTTATAAACAGATTTTCCTAGTTGTTTTTAATTATTCAGTTGTTCAATTAATTACAAACAAGTTTTCCTAGTTATTTTCAAGTATTCAATTAATTACAGCCTCACCTCCGCCGGCTACAGTCGAGATCGAGAACGAAAGAGAGAAAGAGAGCGATCGAGGCAGAGGGATCAAAGAAGAAAAAGAGAGATAGATCGAGACAGATGGATCGATGTAGAGGGACAGAGAGACAGAGAAAGGTGGATGTTCATTCATGTTCAGTTATGAACATTAGATTTTTTGTATAAATGTACACATGTTAATCCATGTTCAGTAATGAACATTTTATTTTTTGTTTAAATATTCATCAATGTTCATTTATGAACATGTGTGTATGTTCTACTATTTCATAAATATTATGAATGTTCATTTCTAAACATGTTCATCAATGAACGTATGTGTATGTTTAGAAATGAACATATACATGTAAATTAAGAAACTTCGATAATTTTGGGATTTGATTTGTATAGATTAGGTAAGTTTTTGATATTTTTGATAGATATTAATTCATTTTGATGAATGTTCATTTCTGAACATGTTTGTAATTTAGGAAACTTCGATAATTTTGGGATTTGATTTGTATAGGTTAGGTAAGTTTTTGATATTTTTGGATAGAATTTATTTCGGTTTGATGAATGTTCATTTCTGAACATGTTTGTAATTTAGGAAACTTCTGCAATGTTCACTTATGAACATGACCAATTTCTGAACAAGACTATTTTTTGGGATTTCGAACACAACGTTCATCAATGAACATACGTATATGTTCATCAATGAACATATAAGTGTAATTTACCATCATACCCTTATCATCCTAATTTGATCTAACGGTCAAGAAGATGGTTCTATGGTTCTATGCCTAATTTCGGTTCTATGTTGATCCCACCCTTATTTCCTATTCCTATATATATATATATATATATATATATATATATATATATATATATATATATATATATATATATATATATATATATATATATATATATATATATATATATATATATATATATATATATATATATATATATATATATATATATATATATATATAGGAACAGGTTCAAATGAGGACCATTAAAAAATTGAGAACCAATCTTAGCCTTTAAAAATTTTAGGTCTTGATCAATGGTCAAAAATAAATAAGGGCACAATGGTCATTTAAGAGTCTTAACATTAAAACACACACCTTACATCTAAAAATCAGATTAAAACATCTTCTACTAAAAAACTCTCTCAACTCTCCAAGAACACACATTCATACCCCAACACCACAGCCACCACCGGCCGCCACCTGCCGCCTGCAACCACCGCCGCCTGACGCCGCCTCCGCCACCTGCCGCCGCCGCCGCCATGTCGAAATCGACTCCTCCACTATCTCCTCCCTATTCCGTCATCGTCTTCTTCATGAAACTCTACTCCGACGTTCAGATCTACAATTTCCGACACTAGATCTGTGATTTCCACCTTTAGATCTAGGATTTTCGTCTCCAGATCTACAATCTCCACCTCCAGATCTACGATTTCAGCAACCACTGTTGTTACATACCATCAGTGAAGGAATTTCGATGAGATGAAAAGAGTTCCGACAATGAATCACAACCAGGGACGCCACTTAGCGTCAGATCTACCACCTGAGTTGCAAAAAGTCAGCAAAAAAGAGGTCCGGTAGTCGATTTACACCACCGTCGTCATCCGATGCACCACCGCCATCTCCTCCATCTCCTGTCGATGTCAGAAACCATAAGCACATCGAATATGTCCCAGCACCACCACATCAGATCCGATCCACAACTGCACACCAGGTGTTTGATGAAAGGCCTCTATGAATTTCTATACTATGAATGTTTATATTAAACTGCGAATATGTATTTTAAACTGTGAATATGCGTATTAAACTGTGAATGTTTGTATAAAATTTGAATGTTTTGTTATATTAAACTGTGAATGTAGGCATTAAACTTATCACCACCACCACCACCACTGATGGCAGCTCTACCACCAGCTCCTCCCTCCCCCTGTTGCTCCTTCCTATCACCGTTAGAAATTGTGAAATTGTGTAAAAGTAAGCGTATTAAACTGTGAATCAGTGTATGAATGAGTATATAAACTGTGAATGAATGTACGAATGAAATGTATTACGTTGTAAAAATGACGATTTTGCCCTTTTTTTACTCAAAAAGATAAAAAACGGGATTTTATCCAATTTAATCAGGGCGATCCATTTTTTTAATGATGTGCTAAGATTGGTACTCATGGTTCTCAATCTTTTAATGGTTTTCATTTGAACCCTTCCATATATATATATATATATATATATATATATATATATATATATATATATATATATATATATATATATATATATATATATATATATATATATATATATATATATATATATATATATATATATATATATATATATATATATATATATATATATATATATATATATATATATATATATATATATATATATATATATATATATATATAGGAAAGGGTTCAAATGAGAACCATTAAAAGGTTAAGAACCGTGAGAACCAATATTCACACATTAAGAATCATGTTTTTTTTTCACAGTTTTTTATTCTCACAAAATACATCAAACTTAATAAATTTATTTATTTTTTAATATGTTATACAATATTCACTATTTAATAAAAATTACTAGTTTTTAAACTGTAAATATTATAACGTAAAAAAAATACTTCTTTAAAAAACATGAATACTGATATCTAATAGTAAATGAATGTTAATTATATATTTTTATGTGTTTGATAATTTTATTTTGATAAAAAAAAAACAAGTGTTAAAGATAAAAAATATGACATTATTAAACTGTGAATGAGTGGTTCTCACGGTTTTCAATTTTTTAGTGGTTCTCATTTGAACCTTTCCATATATATATATATATATATATATATATATATATATATATATATATATATATATATATATATATATATATATATATATATATATATATATATATATATATATATATATATATATATATATATATATGGGAGGGTTCCATTGAGAATGAAAATAATGTTGAGAACGTGAGAATGAATCTAGCCCACTAGATGCGCCAGCGCTGACGCGCGCTGCTCCCCGACGACGAGCTGGGTTTTTTTTCGTATATGATTTATTCATATATGAATGGGTATATTCATATATGATTATTCATATAATCATATATGAATAATCATATATGATTATATGAATATTCATATAATCATATATGAATAAACATATACAAATAAACATATATGGTTGTGGTGGTCGGAATGGTGGTAGAGAGTGGCGATGATGATGGTGATGGCGATAGAGGGTGGCGATGATGGTGGTGATAGTGGCGACGGTGTTCGTGGGGTGGTGGTGTTGGTGGAGGTGGGTGGTGACGAAGGTGGTGGTGGTGGCGGCGGTGATGGAGGTGGTAGTGGTGGCGGTAGGTGGTGGTAAGGATGGTGGAGGTGGTGGTAAAGGTGGTAGCGGCAGTGGTGGGGGAGGTGGCGGCGTTAGCAGTAGCGGTGGTGGTGATTGGTGGCGGTGGCGTTAGGGGAGGCGGCGGCGGCGGCGGTGGTGGTAGAGATGGCGGCGGCAACGGTCGTGGTTGTGGTGGCGACGACGGTGGTGGTGGTAACGAAGGTGGTGTAAGTGGTAGTGGTGATGCAAATCATATGTGAATAATAATATATATCTCGTCGTTAGAGCGTTAACGCTCCGACGGCACCAAAGCATTAGAGCGTCAAGAAAAAAATATGTGGTTGAGATTTATTCTCGCGTTCTCAACTTGTTTTTCATTCTCAATGGAACCTACTTTTGTATATATATATATATATATATATATATATATATATATATATATATATATATATATATATATATATATATATATATATATATATATATATATATATATATATATATATATATATATATATATATATATATATATATATATATATATATATATATATATATATATATATATATATATATATATATATAGACTAAATATCAAATGGGAACCAATATTTTCCTATGAACCTAGGAACCCTTTGTGGATCGTTAGATCAAAAAAATCAAAGGTTATGATGCAAGGTGACAGTTTTGTAATTAATATTAACTTCAATGCTATAATTGACCAAATAAAGGGTAATTTCGGAAAAGAAAAGCAGATGAAATCGGAAACAGCCAATTAAATAGGTAACAACCAAAAGAAATCGGGAAATAAGCATCAAAATCGTGAAACCTTCTCCCTCTTTCTTTCTCACGCATACTCGCCGTCTCTCTCCTCCTTCTATCTCTCACGTCTCCTTCTCCCATCTCCTGCTCCGATTGGATTTTTTAACCATACGTAAACCCTAGCCGATGCCTGAACGGAAGGTGCCGCCTCCTTCTCTTAGCTCTCTTCCTTAACTTCTCCGATCATCTCATCTGTCATCACGAGATATGGAGTCACACGGGTTTGGTTTGTAACAATGGCAAGTTAGTCAGATATGAACGACGCCATTGCTGCTCTCGATGGACAGGTATAGAAATTACTATAAAACCCATTGAATTTCTGCAATTGATTTGTCGATTCCTACAATTGATGTGTCGATTCCTACAATCGATCCTCAAACTCATGTTTTTTGATTTTTGTTGAATTGAAGAAAATACTTTTATTTCAGTTTGTATCCACTTTCAGTGAGAAGATGAAGACGCATAGAAGTTGTTCGATAAAATGTCTGAACCAAAATTTTTGGTGCAGAACATACAATATGCTTTCTTTCTTTTATATGTTGGGGTTTATCGAAAGGCCAAGGAAATCAATTTCTGAATTTTGCATATGTTTTCTGATTTGGAAGAATGTGTATGAAATCACACTCACGTGATTTGCGATTTCTAGTTTCAGTCACGATGTAGATCACGAAGTTTGAGATTTCTGATTTCTTCCCCTCTCCACAATTCAATCGGTAATTTTGATTTTGATTTTTGATTTCTACTTTCAGTTGTATAAATTCCATTGGGTTTTTGGAAAAGTGCAACAATTTCTGTTTTTTCTTTGTTTTGTGAATAGCTCCAGTAAGCTTAAAGATATTTTTTGTGTGGTTTGTGAATAGCTCAAGGTTAGAACCATATGCAGTGAGGTAATCCTTCATAAAAATGGGTTTCGTTTTTCATTTATATATGAGTTATAGCATTGTACTTATGATTTTTTTTTTCTTTTTAAGACAAGCATATAAGTGCATATGTACACATGTGCATATGTGTATATGTGTACATATTCACGTATGTGTATTTGCATATGTGTGTACTTGTATATGCATACATGAAAATATGCATACATATATGGATTTTGTTTTCAATTTGTTTGTGTACATGTGGGCGTATTTGCATATATGCATACATATATGTGCATATGTGTATATGCATGTGTATATGTGCACATGCATACATATATGTGCATATACGTGCATATGTGTATATGCATGTGTATATGTGCACATATGTGCATATGTCTATTCAAACGTATGTGCACATATGCATATCTATATCAATTTGTTCATATACACACGTGTGCGTATTTGTATATATGCATAAATAGATGTGCATTTGTTCATAAGTTCATATGTGTATATGCGCGTATGTATTTATTTTAATGTTTTTGAATATACATTTATATTAGTTTTTATTAATGTTTTGCAGATTTTGAAGAATTCATCAACCAAATTGAAGAATTGAAAAGTGACAAACTAAAAAAATGAAGATATCATAGAAATTTGTTGTTTTTTTTATATTTTTTGTATGTATTGTTCATTATTTTTAGTAAATATTTATGTATCGTTCAAAACAGTTGTAGATTATTGTTTCTAATAAATGGATTTTTTGTTGTTTGCATTCATTATTTTTAGTAAATATTTATGTATATATATGTATTTTTAAAATTTCGAGAATCTGGGAATATATATAAATAATTTAAAAAATTTATGTTTCTTAAATTTCAAAAAAATCTGATTTTTTTTAAATACGAAAATCTATTTTTTTAAAATTTGAAAGTTCAAATTTGTTAGGCTTATTTTTAGGAGATATTACTATTGTTGCCAAAAATAAAAAAAATCAGAATTAAATGATATTTGTACAATGACTATCATGCCCTTTTATGATTCAACCAATCAGAATTGGTTCCTAGGTTCCTAGGAAAAAATTGGTTCTCTCTTGAAATGGACTATATATATATATATATATATATATATATATATATATATATATATATATATATATATATATATATATATATATATATATATATATATATATATATATATATATATATTACAACGGCAGCGATAATATAAATAAGCAAAAAAACTCTAGCAAGGTGCTAGAGCAACAACACAGTTACATAATACAATTTAAGGGGGAATTACACCAAACATGCCAACAAAAACAACCTATCTTTGCCCTATGCTTACACAAACTGAACGTATGACATTGAATATCGTCCGCCAATATAGCCGATCCCAGAATCATTTTCTTGAACAGCACGTTATTCCTGTGTTTCCAAATGAACCACAGTGTGGAGTAGACTATGGCACATCTCAGCTTGTTGAATTCACGGTTGACAGCTTGCCCGTTAATCAACATGATTAAATCGTCCACACCAGAAGGAATTCTAGGCAAAAACTCCATCCATTTGCAGATTCTGTTCCACACCTCTTTCGAAAACCGACACCCAAAAAATAAATGATTTGCATCTTCATCACTTTCACCACATAAGCCGCAAGAGCAAGAAACCAAATTAACCCCTCGCTTGGAAAGATTAACAGCTACAGGAATTCTATTAAGGAAAAGGCGCCAAACAAAGCAATTCACCTTAAGCGGAACCCAAGCACACCAAGAGAAATTTAATTGACCGCTACTCCACCGATTCTTTCTGATTTCGTGCCTCAAGGATTGAACAGAAAACACATCGCTGCCAGAGACTTTCCAAATCCACGAATCATCACCGCTGTCCAGCTTCATGCTGTTCACCATGTCCGTTAGTTTAGCCAAGTCTTGTTGCTGCACACCATTTCGAATACTCCTTTTCCAGCTCCAATTGCACATGCCATTTCCATGCGAGAACCTGTCAATAATCTTACAATCCTTATTAGATTCAAGGGTGTATAATCTAGGAAACACCTCTTTGAGCGGCTTATCCCCACACCAAACGTCTTTCCAAAAGAATGTATTGTCCCCCGATCTGACAATTCTTTCCATAAGATCAATGAACGACGTATTCCACTTTTGCATTTCATCGCAGCTTTCAATAATAACTCTCTAAGAACCGGGAATTCCTTTTTTAGCAACGGGAGCGCCATCATAACCTTTAATTCTGTGAATAGCAAAAATACAACGTCTCCAAAGGCTTTTAGTCTCTACTTTTAATCTCCACATCCACTTATCAAGAAGTGCAATGTTCATAGTCAAAAGACAACAGATACCTAGCCCTCCAAGCCATTTCGGTTTAACAAGAACATCCCAAGCAATCAAGTGAATCTTCCTCTTATTATCATCTCCGCCCCATAAAAAATTTATTCTTATCGATTCAAGCTTCTAAATCACATTTATTGGCGCTTTGAACAAGGAAAAATAGTAAAAGGGTAGGCTACTAAGAACGGACTTCACTAGAGTGAGTCTACCACCAAATGACAACGCCTTAGCTTTCCAATTGGAAAGCTTCTCCTTGAACTTATTAATAACCGGAATCCAAGCATTAGCCCTCTTCATATTGGAACCGATAGGAAGGCCAAGATAAATACATGGGAAAGAAGCCGGTTCATATGACAAGATGCTAGCAAGTCTAGTGAGTTCAATGTTATCCACACCTACACCGAAGACCTTGCTTTTATGAAGATTAACTTTGAGCCCAGACGAAATGTAGAAACAACAAAGGATCCTATTAAGATTGATAAGATTCGACTCCGACCATTCCCCAATAAAAGAAACGTCATCCGCATACATTAAGTGTGAGAGACTCGGACCATTGTTCGGGAGAGAGACACCATCATATAAGTTTTGTAAAGAAGCTTCCTTGATTGAAACACTTAAGGCCTCCATAGCTATCACAAAGAGAAAAGAAGAAAGAGGGTCACCTTGTCTAACACCTCTCTTAATATCAAACTCCATAGTTGGGGAACCATTGACTAAAATTGAGGCTCTAGCAGAGGAAAGACAGCCAAAAATCCATCTACGCCATTTATCTCCAAAGTTCATTTGCTCCATCACATTCCTAAGAAAGCCCCAGTTTAACGAGTCGAAAGCCTTCTCAAAATCAACTTTGAAAATAAGAATCTTTCTTTTGCACTTTTTAGCCCAAGTGATAATCTCGTTCAAAATAAGTGGGCCGTCTAATATACTTCTTCCTTCAACGTACGCCATTTGCTCCGGGCTAATGATTTTGACAATTACAGATTTGAGACGAACAGATAAAGCCTTTGAGAGAATTTTATACATGCATCCAATTAGATTCACTGGACGGTAGTCTTTTAAAGTGAGCGGATCTTTGCATTTAGGCAATAGCGAGATAAAGGAGGAGTTACAGCCCTTATTAAATCTGCCCGTATATATATATATATATATATATATATATATATATATATATATATATATATATATATATATATATATATATATATATATATATATATATATATATATATATATATATATATATATATATATATATATAAGAAATCTGTTTTAGTAAATAGTTTTATTAAAATATATTCATTACTTGGATAATTAACGAAGGTTAATTGTTAGCTATTATTGAATCTATACATACTAATAAACAAGGTCATTTAGTTGCCAAATGACATGTTTTAGAAGCTAGAATGCCACGTGTCATTTTCTTCATTATTTGGCTTAAATATTTTTCAATTTAAACCGAGATATCAGCAATCCTATCTAAATTTGAAATTCATTCACATCTTAAACCCGAGTCAAATTTAAATTCGCAAATATTACGCCATAAATCATGGAAACTGAACCGACTTTAATTTTAACTAGGTTTGACCCGTGCTCCGCACGGGTATTGTTTGGATCTGATTTTGTTTTTCTTTGACTTTGGATCCACGAGAAGGCGCACCTGCTTTAATTTGACCAGTGGCAAGATCAACCGCCAGGTCAGCAATGAAACAATCATCCGTTTCACCACTTCTTTGCGATATTACAACTCCCCATTCAGTATCCTTAGCCATCTTTACCACTTCAATTGCTTCTGTCACTGTCCCAATTTGGTTCACCTGCAAAAAATACCAACATACTTTTATTCAGTTGTGTATTATAGCATCCTACTTTCTTCTCTTTCTATTACAATATTGTACTTTGAAAAATCCAATCAATTATGGATACCTTAAGAAGAAGGGCATTAGGAGCATCTTTCAATACGTTTTGAATTTGACATCAATAAACCATCTCCCACAACCCGTTTAAAAAAAATGAAAAAGAAAATAATTAAAAATATTAGAAAAAGATAATTTTACAATGTAAGATTGAACAAAAGCACTTATATTTATAATACCTGCGTTTTTCCTATTAACTTCCACATTAGAAAAAGATAATTTTACAATGTAACCCAGTATCAAGTTATCAACAAAACACAAATCAAGAACCACAATAGACAGATAAGTAATTTCAAAACAATGATCCAAAGAAAAAGTAAATCTTTAAATCCAACAAACCCATACTACTACTACTACCGTTTAAAGTCTCGTCATAATACCTTTTTCCATGTTTCTTTATTAAAGTCTTTCCTCTTTTTTTTTGTTTTCTTTTTTTGTTTTTTTTAGTCTGTCCATGTGCCTCTCTCTCTTAAAACATCATATTTCCATGGGAATCAATGATCATCCCATATCATCATCATCATCAAGATCTACTCTTCTAAAAAACATTTAAGTTTTTAGTTAATGTTTGAAGTTGTGTCATGCAATGTGACACCTTGAAGTTGTGACACCAATCCCTCATCATTTGGTGATCTTCCAACAGCTTGAGGACTTGATGGATTTGAGTATTGACCAGGTGTAGGCATTATCCATTTCATCCATTTCACCTTAAAAGTCAATACACATGTAAAAAATCATAAATTAATTGTGAAATGAAAAAAAAGTCAACAGCAAAAGTTTGACAAGATAAATAACAATACATACCTGCACTTCCACAACTGTTGAAGTTCTCATAGCATCTAATATTAGTTGAACATTATCCGTCAAATAAGAAACCTGTAAAAATGTTTGATTTAGTAAAAAATGCAAAAACTTATTTGCCCTTCTTAATTTTTTCCACCCAACTCCTTTCATGTTAAAGTAATGAATATTGTGAAAATTGTTTTTTGGAATGTAAAGTAAAAGGATAATTTAGTCTCATTTAGTCATGAAATGAAAGAAACTTTACCCATACAGAACTTAATGGGGAAAAAGAAAGAAACAGTCTATAGGCAATTATTATACATAAAGACTCACTTTTTTTAAGTTTGCTATTAAGCTAGCAGAAACCCAGCCCTGTTCATCCATGTTTTTGAAGGGTTTTTAAGCAATCAATGAACAAACAAATTCCTAAGTTCACATGCAACCCTAGAAAGACCCATGTTTTATTCTATGAAGATATAAACTAAAACCTAAGGCCAATATTAATTTCTAAAGATCAAATTAAGAATAACCAACCTTTTGATCTTGTTCTTGAAGCTACCAGCAAACAGATCTTGTCTCAAATGCAAGTCACACCTAAAGCAATGGAGGGAAGATTCCAGCAGAGTAACACAGAGAGAGGGAGGCGTGAATTATGGGGTGCCAGAGGGTTCCTTTTATAGCCTCCTAGGGTTACACCTGAAACCCTAAGGAGCCTCCAAAGTGGGCAAGCCTGTTGACCACTTGGACCAGATCCCTTAAACCCTAATTAGGGTTTTCGCCAACCCTAGAGAAAGCCTCCAGGTTGGTGCCACTTTTTTCCCCTGGACACTGGCTTGCCAGTTATTCAACTATTGAATAAATACAAACCAGTCTCTGCACTTATAATTAATTAATTTAATCACTAAATTAATTCTAGATTAAATCTCAATTAATTATTATAGTTTCTAATTAATATATTAACACTTAAATATATTAATAAACTATTTATTTATTCCTATTGATTTATTAAACAATTAATAAATCAACATTTCTCTCTACTGAACTCTACATCAATCATCCAGCTATGAGGGCAATCCAAATAGACTTTGCTTCAATTAACAAGATAAATACAATTACAAGTCATGGCTTAGACACCAAATCAAACAGTCTCCCACTTGGATAAGTCTATGACTTTAATTGTCCTTTTACCTTCTGATTAATATCAGTTTCCCAGAAACTATTCCTGAACTCTGACCCAGTCAGTTATGTCCAAAGATAAGTGATCAGATGATCCTCCGTCCAACAAGATATTTTCAGACTCAAGACATGGATTAATATCAATCTTGGTCTGATACTGTGTTTCTCGATTTCCGATTTGCTTATGACTTTAAGACTGCTAATTGAACACATCAATTCAGTCCCAGTTGGCCAACACTTTTAGTCAACTTCAAAATCATCGAGAGGCCTATAGATATCTGTTTCCCCATCGGGTCAGGGGACGGATAAGTTTCGACTTATACGTCTGTATCTTTTACCAGTTATAATACTCACAACAGTGCGTTTTATAACACCGAGTTCCCGGTGCGTTTTCGCATTATCAATGAGCAACCGACTTGCAAATTACAGATCATATCTCTCCACTTAAAGATCAAATGATATTATCGTCATAACATTGCTCGTGATGCAATCCATGAAGCAATCTGTTAAGTGCGGGTTTATCCAATACTCAAATCTCTATTTTCTAAGTACTCATGAACGTTGTAGCAGTCTTACTGCAATGTCTAACTCCTTAGACAATCTACAACCAATTCATGACAGTCTTCGTTCATACTTACTCCCTAACAGTATGATCGACTATGGAATTTTAAATAATCTAATTACTTAGGAAGTTAAACATGTAAATATAGAAACACAATAATAAACAATTGACAAAGGTAGTAACAATACTCATTTATAAATCTCCATTATAAAATCACCAAGTCAATTACATTTATACTGTTACAAGTTTCAAATCTACCTAATTACTAAAACTAATATCATTCTTCAGTCCAATGCTCCGAGCACGCTGATTGTGCTTGATCCTGCTTAGTGCCTTAGTCAAAGGATCAGCAGGATTGTCTTCTGATGATACTCTCTTAACCAGTAAGTGACCTTCTTCTACTTGATGTCGAATATAGTGGTACTTTCTTTCGATATGCCTGGACTTTCCATGGTCTCGCGGTTCCTTTGTCAAAGCGACCGCTCCTTCGTTATCGCAGAAAAGTTCCACTGGCTCCTGAATGCTCGGGACAACTCCAAGATCCCCGATGAAGTTCTTCAGCCAAGCCACTTCTTTAGACGCTTCACTCGCTGCAATGTACTCTGATTCGCATGTTGAATCAGCCACCGTTTCTTGCTTGGAACTTTTCCAAGTGACCGCTCCTCCGTTCAAAAGACATACTCAGCCCGACTGGGACCGACCACTGTCCCTATCTGTCTGGAAGCTGGCATCTGTAAATCCACTCACTTTAAATCCACTCACTTTAAAGTCATCACTGCCACCAAGGACTAATACCATATTCTTTGTCCTTCACAGATACTTGAGTATGTTCTTAACCGCTATCCAGTGTGCCTTTCCAGGATTACCCTGGTACCGACTAACCATGCTCAGTGCAGAGGATACGTCGGGACGAGTACATGTCATAGCATAAATGATCGACCTTACTGCCGATGCATAAGGTACTCGACTCATCTCAGCTATTTCCTCATCAGTTTTCGGACTTTGAGTCTTACTCAATTTAGCATTACTCTGGATTGGTAGCTATCCCCTTTTGGAATTTTCCATGTTAAACCTTTTTAACACCTTTTCTAAATATGTACACTGGCTCAGACCTATTAATTTTCTCTTTCTATCTCTCAGTATTCTTATCCCGAGAATATAAGCAGCTTCTCCAAGGTCTTTCATGGCGAAACACTTCTCGAGCCAAGACTTGACATCTTGTAAGGTCGGAATGTCGTTTCCCATGAGCAGTATGTCATCAACATACAACACCAGAAAAGTGACTATACTCCCACTAGCCTTGACATACACACAGGACTCATCTTCACTCCTAGAGAAGCCAAACTCTTTGACTTTCTCATGGAAGCAAAGATTCCAGCTGCGAGATGCTTGTTTCAACCCGTAGATTGATCTCTCAAGCTTACATACTTTATCAGGATGCTTTGTGTCTACAAAACCTTCTGGCTGATTCATGTAAACATTCTCAGTCAGTTTCCCGTTAAGGAAAGCGGTTTTGACATCCATCTGCCAAATTTCATAATCATAAAACGCAGCTATGGCAAGCATTATCCTGATTGACTTAATCTTCGCTACTGGTGAGAAGGTTTCATCATAGTCAACCCCCGGGGTTTGAGTGAATCCCTTCGCAACTAGCCGAGCTTTATAAGTTTGTACTTTACCATCCATGTCGGTCTTCTTCTTGAAGATCCACTTGCACCCGACTGTCTTTCGACCCGGCACATTGTCAACCAAGTTCCAAACTTGATTGTCATACATGGACTTAATCTCGCTGTCCATTGCCTCTTTCCACTTGGCAGACTCGGGGCCCGCCACCGCTTCATGGTAGTTAGCTGGCTCATCCAAATTAGTCAATGTACGATCACTGACCAATGTGTCACCGTCCGAAGTAATATGGAAACCATAAAACTCGGGAGGCATGCTAACTCTACCCGAACTTCTAAGAGGTAATGAGATGTCGGTTGGTCCAACAGGAACTTCTTCCTCATGTTGGTTGCTAGTTTCTCCTAAGGTTGGTTCATCGGGCGTCTCCTGAATTTCTTCGAGATCGATTGTACTCCCACTGTCCTCTTTGGAAATGAGTTCTCTCTCTCGAAAGAACCCCCTGTCTTGCTACAAATACCACGTCCTCGCTCGGTCTGTAGAACAAGTATCCAAATGACTGTATCGGGTATCCGATGAA
This sequence comes from Cichorium intybus, assembly GCA_023525715.1. Lineage (NCBI taxonomy): Eukaryota > Viridiplantae > Streptophyta > Magnoliopsida > Asterales > Asteraceae > Cichorium > Cichorium intybus. The sequence goes on from JAKNSD010000080.1 coordinate 702,027, forward strand.
GAAACACCTCTCACTTCTTTCCGCGAGCTTGTCATGAGTCTCTTGTCTTAAGAAAGCCTTACAGCCCCAGACTTTGATGTGTGCCAACGAGGGAACTTTCCCCGTCCACATCTCGTGCGGTGTTGTGCAACCTTATTGGTTGGGACAAGGTTGAGAATATGGGCAGCAGTCTCTAAGGCATACCCCCAGAAATGGATCGGAAGCGAAGCTCGACTCATCATGGAATGAACCATGTCCAATAAGGTTCGGTTTCTTCTTTCAGCAACATCGTTCAACTGAGGTGTTCTTGGAGGCGACAACTGTAAAAAAATTCCACATTCCTTAAGATAATCGAGAAACTCGATACTAAGATACTCACCACCTCTGTCGAATCTAAGCATCTTTATCTTTCTGCCCAATTGATTTTCTGCTTCATTTTTGAACTCTTTGAACTTTTCAAAGGTATCTAACTTATTCTTGATTAAGTAGATATATCCATATCTACTAAAATCGTCAGTAAAGGTCATATAGAAACGCGTGCCATCTTTTGTGGTGGTTCTGAAGGGACCACACACATCTGTGTCTATGATATCCAACAAACCTTCACCTCTTTCAAAGGAACCTTTGAATGGTAATTTTGTCATCTTGCCAAGCAAGCAAGATTCGCATACATCATCCGACCCGAGGTCGAATGATTCCAACACTTCATCCCTTTGGAGTTGGGCGATGCGTTTCTTGTTGATATGACCAAGGCGACAGTGCCACAAACACGCCTTTTCTATACCGCTTGAAGAATCAATGGTTAAAACATTTTTACCAAAATTGTCAACACACACAATAGATTCATACACTCCATCACAAGGCAAAGCATTAAATATAAAAACATCATTTTTTAAAACAGAAATTGAACCATTCAATTTATTAAATTCATAGTAAAAGCCTTGTTTGAACAATGCATGAAAAGAAATTATGTTCTTTGCCATATCAGGCGAATACAACAATTATGTAAATCTAAAACAACTCCACTACTAAGCACTAATCTATAGACACCGATCTTGGTAACAGGTGACGTTCGCCTATTGCCCATGACCAGGTTCAATCTACCGTGCTCCAGCTCCCTACTTTTCTTTAGGCCCTGCAAATCAGAACAGATATGAAAACCACATCCTGTATCAAGGACCCCAAGAACCGGAAGAAGATGAGTTATTGGATATAGAATATGTACCTGCTTGTGATGGCTTTACTTTGCCATCCTTGATGTTTTGCAGATACCTAGGGCAGCTTCTCTTCCAGTGACCATTTTCTTTGCAGTAAAAACAGTCAGCTTCTTTGGGATTCGTGACGTGCGGAATGCGGGAAGACTTGGCTCTTAGGGAACTGCTAGATGTCCCGACATGAGTCTTTTCCCTCCAGTTTTTCTTCGGAGGGCCCTTCCGTTTCTTTCCCTTGCCAGAGCCAATAGCCAGGATAGGCGGGTTGACAAGGAGCAGACCTTTTCCCTTCATCCCGTCTTCAGCAGTATGAAGCATGCGGTGTAATTCAGCTAGGGTTGCCTGATTGTTGTTCAAATGATACGCCAGTGTGAACTGGTCATAAGAACTGGGCAAGGAGTTTAGCACTATGTCAACAGCTAAATCCTCATGAACAGGCATTTCTAGCTTCCTAAGCCTCTCCACGTAACCATGCATCTTTTGCACATGAGTGCAGATGGACTCTCCATCTTTAGGCTTGCCGTTAGTGAAAGCTTTTACAACCTCACGCCTTTCGATGCGCTCTTGCTTGCGGAACTTTTCCGTGAGCTCTTTGTGCATCTCGTAAGGCCAATAGTCCTCATAGATTCGTTGCAGCTCAGGGTTCATGGTGGCGATCATGATGCAGGCCACTTTGGTCGCATCATCCGAGTGTTTGGTGTACGATGCGACTTCCTCGGGAGTAGCGGTATCTGGGTCAACCTCAACTAGCTCGGTTTCCAGAACATATTCTTTGTGTTCAAACCTTAGAGCCATTTTGATGTTGCGGATCCAGTCATTGTAGTTAGTGCCATCCAACGTCACTTTTGAGCACAATGACAGAATCGAGGTGACATTACCAGGGTTCGAGTGGGGAGCGGTTTGTTCAGAAGACATCTATATAAGAAGAAAGGTAGTTTTAATTAGACATTAATAATAATCCTTATATTCACCCAAGAATAAATATAAGGCTAGGATCCTACAATAACAATCTACAATATCGAAGAGGGATGCCGTAATCTTTATTGTGTAGGCTAATGACGATTCAGCCAATTCCACCGCGGAAAATAATCTAATTATAATGGAATTCCAAGTTTCTTTTGAGATTTATTGAACTTTTCAATAGCATGTTTTATTCTCGGGAATGCCCAGCTGTTTATGACCGGGATATTGAGGATCACAAACCAGGTGTGAATAACCATGCGAATTAGCTCGGTACTCTCGAAGTCAATTACCATCTCTAATTGACGTGCTGGTTAACCACACACGCTCCGTCAATAATGGCAAAATCGAGAAAACCCATTGCGACTCTTTGCAGACCCCAGTTGGCGTGCCGGTAAACCACACATGCTCCACCAACGTTCCACAAAGTGCAATGTACAATTCCATGGATTAGCACCAATTCACATTTTTTGAACCTAAAGTAACTAGATTGGGTTTTGTTCAAGATTCTAGTACTTTCAATTATAGCATTATACTTTTAAGAGGCTTAGCGGTTCTATCAAACTTGTTCGGCTAACGATACTCGACTGACCAGGAGAGCGGTGGGTAAGAGTAGATACCTATTAGACTGCCATTTTATAGGCAGTCGCCTTATACCCTCTTTATAAGACAGTTTTGTGAATGAGGCCTGCTAACGGTAAGACTAACCATTTAATATTATATATAAATATTAACTTTTAATCATAAATATATAAGATATATTTTAATCTTATTAAAATATTTTAGAATTAATTTAATCTCAATTTTCGCTAATTTTTATTAATTTTTCAAAAATTTAAATTAATCCTTTAGGCTGATTTAATTTATCTTTTAATTAACTATTAATTAAACTAATTAAATCAAATAAGGGAATCACAAAAATTAATCAAATTAATTTCCTAACCCTTATCCCTAGGTCACGAAAATTGAATGCAAAGATAAGGGGTTCCAGTTATTTTAATTAGGGAAAATTTCATATATGCCTTAAATTAATCACATAATATCATATTTACCCAAAGAAATCTATAAATATCATATATACCCTATATTAACCTATAAAATATCAAATTTACCCAAAACCTTAATTTTAACATTTTATAATTACTTTTATGGTATTTTTGTTATTTATAATCATTTTAATTATAAATACAATCTTGAATTACCCATCATACCCCTCACGTATTATATCATTATTTTATAAAAGTTTCAGGTCTTCTGTGTTTCAAATATGATATGAGAACCGTGAAGCTTAGCAAATACTTTTGACATTACCCTTCAAAGCAAACCTTTATAACGAACTTCTTTCTTCTCTGTGTCCCTGCCATTTGGATCTCTGAAAATAGGCGAAATTAGATGGATTAAAACGAATGTATGAGTACTGCAGTGGTAACTGATAAGTACGCAGTAATTGACATTTAAGTACCTCTGTGTCGGTGGTAGAAGGTGTACTGGCGGTGCTTTCAGAAATGGAGGACGATTCATCGTCTGTAACTGTTTTTCTTATAATCCTTTGCTTTGGTGAATTGAAGGAGGAGGATTCCGTTGGTTTCTGGTTTATCGGAGACCGGTTGGTTGAGGAATGGTGTCCGCTTTTTTTAGGTGTAAGCTTGGGAGAATTAACTGGCGAAGTTCGTGTTGAATCGGAGGAGTCATTGACTCTTCTTTGAATTTCAATGCTTAATGGTCTCCTTTTGACGATTGAATTACAACTCTTTAAGTTACTCTCGATTCGAGTAGGTGAAGAGTTTCTAGCTCTCACCGGACTCCTCCCGGTCCGATCCACAGCTCCACCTTCCTGCTTTGGACTAATGGAGGGAGAAATTTCGCTAGCATATCTAAGCGTTCCTCGAGAATCGTTTTCAGATCTCAGATTATTTACTTTTGAGGCTGCCGACCGCGACGGTTTCATGAGGATTATGCTGGATTGATCGGAAGGCAGATTCCGGTCATAGACGAAGTTCTGCTGGCGATCTCTAATTGAAGGTCTACTAGAACGTAAAATACCTTTAAGTTGCAAAACTTCAAGAATTTGTTTCAATGTGCCTAAATCATTCGACTGTTCATCCATCCCTCTCATCTTCAATTTCTTCTCGAAATCTTGCATATTTGTTAAGTTTCACGGTTCTCATATCATATTTGAAACACAGAAGACCTGAAACTTTTATAAAATAATGATATAATACGTGAGGGGTATAATGGGTAATTCAAGATTGTATTTATAATTAAAATGATTATAAATAACAAAAATACCATAAAAGTAATTATAAAATGTTAAAATTAAGGTTTTGGGTAAATTTGATATTTTAGAAGTTAATATAGGGTATATATGATATTTATAGATTTCCTTGGGTAAATATGATATTATGTGATTAATTTAGGGCATGTATGAAATTTTCCCTTTTAATTATCCAATAATTACCAAAAATAACAACCTACTTAAAAGGCAAGCAAATAAAGGTGGGGACCAAGGGGTGGCGGCTAGGGTTAGGAAACCCTAGCCTTGAAATCGATCATGGCCACATCAAGGGTTTAATTTCGAAAACCCTTGTCATCATATGAACAGTTTATATCAATTCACAAGAAAACAAGCCATAGCTCTGATACCACTGAAGGGTTTTTAAGCAATCAATGAACAAACAAATTCCTAAGTTCACATGCAACCCTAGAAAGATCTATGTTTTCTTCTATGAAGATATAAACTAAAACTTAAGGCCAACATTGATTTCTAAAGATCAAATTAAGAATAACCAACCATTTAATCTTGTTCTTGAAGCTAGCAGCAAACAGATCCTACCTCAAATGCAAGTCACACCCAAAGCAATGGAGGGAAGATTCCAGCAGAGTAACACAGAGAGAGGGAGGCGTGAATTATGGGGTGCTAGAGGGTTCCTTTTATAGCCTCCTAGGGTTACACCTGAAACCCTAAGGAGCCTCCAAAGTGGGCAAGCCTGTTGACCACTTGGACCAGATCCCTTAAACCCTAATTAGGGTTTTCGCCAACCCTAGAGGAAGCCTCCAGGTTGGCGCCACTTTTGGCCCCTTGACACTGGCTTGCTAGTTATTCAACTATTGAATAAATACAAACCAGTCCCTGCACTTATAATTAATTAATTTAATCTCTAAATTAATTCTAGATTAAATATCAATTAATTATTATAGTTTCTAATTAATATATTAACACTTAAATATATTAATAAACTATTTATTTATTTCTATTGATTTATTAAACAATTAATAAATCAACATTTCTCTCTACTGAACTCTACATCAATCCTCCAACTATGAGGGCAACCCAAATAGACTTTGCTTCAATTAACAAGATAAATACAATTACAAGTCATGGCTTAGACACCAAATCCAACAGTTTTTCCTCAAGTATGTATATTTGACCAAGTTTCCATTACTGAAAAAAAAAGATACCCCATTAAATCTTTGACACTAACATAAACAAAACATTTTAATAAAATTTTGTACCTGAAATAATATTTGATTTAGGAGACTATCTTAGCATGCAATTGGGGATCAGGAACAACAAAGTACATCGAAGGAGCTAATGGTGTAACAAAAGGCATGGCTCTAAGGGACTCTGGTGGTGCAAATGGGACATAAAATCATAAATCACAGGGGATGTTGGATCTGCAAAAGAAAGTAAACAGCATACAGAAAAAAAAAAGTTTATAGTTATAGAGTAATTATTTTGGTAACAAAAACCTCACCAGGGTACATCATATTGTTGCCAAAAGGCTGCACTAGAACAGGCATCCGTGGAGATATGAATGGAGTAGAAGTATGTACAGAAGGGCGTATGTAACCACCTCTTGAAAAACCTCTTGGATATTGCATATGTGTGTCTCTGTTATTAAAGCTTCTACTATGTTGATTCCATTCTTGATTACGACGGTCATGATCGCGCTTGCCTCCATAGTTGTGAATATGCTGCCCGCCATTGCCTCTTTTGAATGAACCCCGGTGATGGTTGTGATCGTTACCGGTGTAGAGTTGTGATCCATAGCCTCCTTTTTGTGAATCTTTATGTGTGTGGTCTTTTGGAGATGGTTGTTTAGTTGATTTAAATGATGTGTTATGAGGAGTTTCAGTTACTGAATCTTGGCTTGGTGGTGGTTGAGAAACCACCCCATTTGCAGTAGAGTTGCCGCCACCTCGCTTCATGGACTTCTGCCTTGTTGGTGCCACATGGTGTGGAGGTGAAGTAGAATTCACATTATTAGCAGTTATTGTACGATGTTTTTACCCATTGAAACATGTAATTACTTATAAAAGGAAACTAAATTTACATGTAATAGCAAGAGGTCTAAAAAATATATATATTTTGACATTAATTACTGATTTTAGCTGTAGTACGTAGCAAGAGCTCTAAAAGAAAAAAATGGATCTGACATAAATATGTGTATAGAACTGGGCCAGAAGATCTTTGCGATTAAAAAATCAGTGAATCAAACTACAATAAAGTGGTCATAATCATTAACGGAGCTTGAAATTTTAGTTCGACAGAGGAGAAGTAGAAATAAATCCACTGATTAGAACATAAAGATAAACCCTAAAACTGAAAACCCAATTGATTGTGCTATGAGGGCCAAGGGTCAACAGTCGAGTGCTAGACATTGAAATCAATTAAACAAAACTTGCAAGTCAGACTTTGATTTCTACACAACTCACGAGATCGAGCTCTGGTGATTTGTTTCCTACACAGGGAAAGAGAAAGAGAAGGAGAGGGATGGAAGTTACCATTTTCATGGAAGCTTTCATTGTCAGCTTTATCTTCACATTAAAATCTCGCTCGCCTCCGGATTCCAGCTTTGAAGCCTCCGACTTCCGATGCTTATTATAATCTTATCGATCATGGTTTTGTTTTTGATATCGTGTTGCGTTATTTAAGGTAGGGTTTTTCTTAACTACAACCAACGCCCCACCATCATGTTTCTTCGGTTTGTAACCTAAAAACCTTTGACAATCAACACATTGAGTAATCTGTAATCCTTTAAATTATTAGATGGTTAAACTTTGACCGACCAAGCCCAAAAACAGATCGAGTAATCATAAAACTGGATAAAGAAGACAGAAGGTGAAAAAAACACCTGTTGCACAGATGACGATAGGAGGGGAGGGAGGAAGCAGGAGGTGGAATCCATTAAAAAAAAAAGACTACCTCACGTGGCTAAAGGAGATACGGCAAAAGAAACCCACCCCCTTTAACAATTCTGCATCCGTGTTCTTCTTCTATGGCTCGCTAAGAATTATAGAGTAAGCAGTCTTTTGAAGAAATTGTTGTGGTGATGATACTGTTATGCATCTAACTTCTTCGAGCATTGGTTTCCAGTGATAGGTCAAATTTGGCATGTAACTTGGCTTTGCCCGATGATGAAGTTTGGATTTGGGGGCCTACTGCATAGAACTTGTCAAAAACCTAATATTTTATTACAGTCAAGGGATAAACAAGGTATAATTGACTTATATATGATATTAAAATGGTTTCTTTATATTGAGAATTATATTGGAAATTAGACAACTTTTAATGGATAACCCATAATCATATGATTCAAAATAGATTATAAAGATTGTAAGGTAGCTACTTTTGGTTCTAAACAACAAAAGAAATGAATTGTCTAAATTTTTTATTAATAATTCATATATAGGAATTTGCTTAAAATATTAACAGAATTGGCGTTATTTACTTGGGTTGTGTCTGTCTCTTATCACGTATGTCTAATTTTCATTAACAACTTTTTTCTAAAGGTTTTTAGGATAATTAGTTAGATAATTGGTTTCAATTTTCACCTGCAGCGTGTTCATTTAAATCCTAGCAATTAAGGTTTATTTTCGTAAATCTAGCAAAAATCATAATATTGTGGATTCAGGTATCTATATATAAGTATATGCCTGAGGGCCATTTTTTTTTTTTTGGTTTTTGCATGGGGCCTAATGAATGTCTTGGTCGACTGTTGTGTATGTGTGTTTGTAATTCTATGTGCAGCCACCATTTTGATTGTTAAAGTTTGCATCTACAAAAGCCATCACTGAAATGGTTAGAAAGGTTTCAATCCTAAAACCATGTCTTTGTACATGGAACTAGCAACATACTTTCATTATTTGCTTATTGTAGCATCCTTCCTTTATTTGTTTATATCACAATGATGTTCTATTTATTTTTTCATGTATATGGGGTGTGTGTTTATGATGGGGTAAGGTATTGATGTGTGTTAATCTTATAGATAAAACCTTTGGTGTAGTTGACTAGAAATAACTCATTCTGTGGCAGGTGTTGGTGAGTTGTACCCCTCAAACGAATATAAGTGATGTGTTGGCAAGTTTATTCTCCAAATACCTCATGTTAAGGTTACACATACTACATGTCTTTCTTTATTTGAGGTTTGCATATAACTAAAGTCTAAAACTAACTCATATTGTTTACATGGCTCTTGAGTTTTGGGTGAACTCTAATAATGGTATTTCTGGTGTTTTTACCAATAAGACTTTAGACTGCAGATTGAGGCAGGTCGTGGAATATAAGTGACAGGTGTTGGCGAGTTTGTTCGCCCACCATTGTCATCCCCTGCTTCCCCGTAAAAAACGGACAACAACCACCTTCGTTGATAAATTCTATTTATCGGTTTATGTTATTTTCTCTATTTTTATTATCATGTTTAGGTATCTTTTGTTATAGATTTGTTTCTTGATGTACTTTCTCATGCCCTTCTCATAAGGGGTTGGTATGATTTTCCGGGCCTGCTAGGAGAAGACGACGAAAATATAAGATTGCAGTTGAGATTGGAATCAGACAAGTTTTTGTAATCTTTTGTATTGGATAATTTCAGTGTAGATATATCTGATCCATATGTACAAAATCTGACTAATATGTGTAAAATATTGATGTGCATATTTTTTTTGTTTTCTAAATCTATTGTGTGTGTATCTGATCTTTGTGTACGTCAGTTCATGATAATGTTTTTGAAATCATGGAAAAAGAACGTTATATGTTAATTTTGACATTTGGCTTCATGCATATATTATCTTTCAATTGTTTAACCATAAAATAGTTTATTGGAAAACAATTTTAGGTTGGAATCCATATAAGCTGAATATCAAACTCCAACTCTAAATTCAGATGGACTTTTGGTTTTTAGATGGTACTGCTATAAAAGATGAAGTAATATGGCACCAGGATTTGTTAGCTATCACATGGCTAGCATTGTCAACAGCTATTCATAAAAAATATTACCAATTTATATGATTTAGGTGTTTTTGTGTCGTATACCTTTCAAGAAGTTTAAATAGAAAGAAGATATAATAAAATATTCTAATATCAAAGAACGAATGTAAAACAAGTCAGATGAATTAGTGTTAAAAGGTTTATATAATATAAAAATGGTGTAAATACAAAAAAGTTAATTTTCTGAAAGATTTCAATTAAAAACAATTACTTTTTTTAATAGCTTTATAGTTATTCCAAAATAATTTATGCGTGAAAGATTTCAAAAAATTTAAATACAAAGAATGTATAATGAATTCAAATATTAAAAAACAAATATACAAAAAAAGTTAGTTGAAATACAAAAAGTTAAGTTTTTGAAATATTTCAAAAAAAGTTAATATTTAAATAACTTTATAATTTATTTCAAAAGAACTTGTGAATTATAATATAATTTGAAAGTCCATATGTTGAATAAAAAAGTTAGTAAGATGTAAAAAAAAAGTTAGTAAGATGTAAAGAATTAACAAAATTGACAAAACATATTTTTTAGGAACATGTAAACAAATAGCATTTTTGACAAAAAAAATTTAATTTTTTGAATAAAAAGGTTAATAGGATTGCAGTACTTAATGTCAAACTAGTGGGTGACCCGTGCTTTATACTGGACGAGGGGAGAAGGAACTCTTTTGTTTTGTAAACTGGTTGTTTCCCTCTTTGTTCTCTGGTTTGCTATCCCATTACTGCTTATTATTATGTTGACGTCCTAGTTATTGTGACTGAATGGAAGTTAATTTTAGAGACATATAAATAAGGTAACATGTAACGATATTCATAGATGGGTAGTACATACCCCTTCCTTCATTTTTATGGTTTCTTGAAGGTAAGGTTAGTTAAGGAATTGACATGTTTAGTTGCAAGGTAACTCCATTAATCAAGATTTTTAAATCATAAAAATTTATGGTAACTAACTTTTCCGAATCTAACCTTTCAAGTCATCAAAGTTCTAAAAGGGGCATTATGTTTAATTAAAATCAAAATGGCTAAAGTGAACTTGCCTTGTATTAGACTTGTGACAGGCTTATTTGTAAGCTGCCATGAACACACGGACACCACTATATGATGGTCTTAATTTATAGAGACCGGTTGTTGTTCACAAATGGAATGCAAGAAATATTCAAATTAATGGAATTACAATATTGTAATAAAAAAAATTAAATTGGAAGTACATTGCTATTTCTTGCATTTAGCCCTATACTATAAAGATGAACTTTATGGTTCAAAAAAAATCTACCACTGCATTATATATATATATATATATATATATATATATATATATATATATATATATATATATATATATGTGTGTGTGTGTGTGTGTGTGTGTGTGTACCTGTTTACTGCTGCGTTCTGCTGTGTTTATATTTCGCTTTTCGAATGAAACAATATCATGTTTATGTTGATCATCTTTTTTACTTTTGCTACACCATTGTAGTTTAAATGATGCCTGCATAAAAAGGGCAAAATGGTCATTTATTGTCGAACAAAAAACATGTGAAGGGTTCATCCATTTGATTTTCATTATATTTTATGATTCTTTCCATAATTATTACAAGCATAAGTCATAACAACGAATATTTAACATGTCCCAATTAGGTTACTGTTCTTTTTTTTTTTTTTTTTTGCTTTTACATACATTACGGGTGAGTTTACTATGAACAAGGGTAAGAATCGGGTCCCCTATCACTAAAAACCTCATGAGAACAAATCCCATTTTGTCCACAACATTTTTGAGAATTTTCAGCAATTTCAGGATTTTTAAGGTTCTGTGTGGAGTCTTTTTTTTGTTTAGAAAATATGGGACCTGAAATAAGAAACAAAATGGTTTTGTGAATATATATATCGATTATGAAGAGAATAATAATTCACAAAATTTATACGAGTCTCAAATAAGATGCTAGGAAAATTGCCAGTTTTTCAGAATGTCAAGATACCAGGACATACGGAGCAAGTTCTAAAGTGAATTACAAAAATGGTCCCTGCGCTTTCTTATTTTTACCGTCTTTAATCCGAAATTGAAAGTTTTTTCAGTTTTCGTCCTTTTAAGGTTTCATATCGATTTTGGTACCTAGAACCTTGAAATAAGGAAGAAAATCGAAATGAAACCTTAAAATAGAGAGTAAAACTAAAAAGGTTTTAATTTTGGACTAAACACAGCAAAGATCAGAAAGCACAGGGACTATTTTGTAACTTACATTATGTTTTATTTGGTAAAGACCAGAATTTTCTTTACCCTTTTTATGCAAGCGATATTTTGCCACGATGGTAAGATGGCATGACATACAGAGCGAGTTCCTATTCAATACAATGCACAGAATTGTATGTTCTAGATTTAACTACAAAAATGGTCCCTAAGATTTCTGTTTTTTACCATGTTAATTCCAAAAGTGAAACATTTTTCAATTTTGGTACTTATTTCAAGATTTCATATCCATTTTGGTCCTTGGAACCATGAAATAAGAACCAAAACCGGAAGAAAAACCTTAAAATAAGGACCAAACTGAAAAAACTCAGTTAAAAACGGTAAAAATCAAAAAGCACATAGATTAATTTTTGGAAATTACTCTATGTTCTATTTGGTAAATCCCAAAATTTTATACCCTTTTTCACAGATATTCTCACAATGTTATAGTAGTGTCACGTACATTTTTGCCACAATGATAAGATGCCATGAGATACAAAACGAATTCAAAATTCAATCAATTTACATAATACTATATTTTATTAAATAACGCTCAAAATAGTATTTATTCTTTTTAACAAATACTAATTCCAAATAATTATAGCATCTTTTCAAAGTACAATGTTGTAGTGGGAAGCGTTAAAAGTGGGATGTTAATAGGAAGAAATGTTATAACTGGGAAGATTTTTCAAATAGAATGCTGTTAATAGGAAGAAATGCAAGTATAATGCTATGATAAATAAATTACTGAAAGCACGTTGGTAGTTCCAACTTTATACATTAGAATTGAGATGCATACCTGTCCTACGGACCGGCAAAGATGGCCTGCCTCTTCCAACCTTCCAGATCTTAATAGAATCCAAAAATCTTCCAAAAGTGATTCGTCTTGCCTCTGTTTAGATATAGAAGTAACTTTGATTCAGATCATAAATTTTACTTAATAAGTTACTTAATAGCAAAAGTTCTAGAAAATAATACTTTGTCATCTGGTAGTGGTTGAGCATGTTGGCGTGTTGGAGCATCAAAATCCAAGTGGTGAACAATCTTGTCATTTAATGAGCCTTTCTTTAGGAATTTTTGTGTATGATTCCAAACTCCATAAGTAGGGAGATGTGTGCCAACATGAGAGCCTCTTACCAGCATAAAAATATGTAAAAATATATAAATAAATAAAAAGAAACTTGAATATATATTTTACCGACAATTATCTCAATAGGTACAGCCCATTACCTTGTTATCTAAATCAAGAGCCTTAGAGGCTAATCCTTCAAGCCACTGGATAACTGTAACGCATAACTGAACTTTATGATCTGCTGTAACAAATTGGCAACCCTCCAGATGTGAAGTTGTTGGCAACTGTAAAAAGAAAGTTTAAGGAAAATTCTAGCAATTAGTGCATGCGAAAGAGTATCTTATGCTTTTTAAAGTGAAAATTCTAGCAATTAGATATCTATTATAATAAGAAAGTTTAAGGAACTAAATTTGATATTTAATGTAAATTAACTAACCGTTGCATAATTGTAACAACATCCAAATTGAATAGTCACGCGCCCTTTTCCCCTCATCCATTTTTGAGGAGCAGTATACGTACGTTCTGCAAGATTTTTATAAGAAAATTTTAGTATTTACGATTTTGCCATTAACTGTGACACCACGAGACTTTATTCAAACGAAACTTTAAACTTTATTTATATATATATCAAAGTTTTCGGTTACAACGAAAGCTATAAGGAAATACAAGCTAGAACTTTTACTAATCTTAAAAGTTATAACAGCAGGTAATGTCTCCAAGTGCCCTCTGGTCCCATTATTATGATGCCGAGTACCTGATCCTATTCTACTGAATGTGTCCTGAGATATATATGTAGATGCGTAAGCCAAAAGGCTTAGTGAATTCATGTGTTTGTGTACAAAATACCACATGCATTGATGATATGAAATATGAAATACAAAAATTACGTTGAGATCTCAGAGTTGTGGGTAAATTTATTTAAGTCATTTTCAGACTTCGAACTAGAATGTGTGCTATCCGAGTCATCACTTCTATACAATGTACTAGTGGGGCTAGACATGTATTGCCGGTATCGACTTAGTAACAACAGGATGCCTCCTGTGTACTAATCGTACCAAATTATATTTATTAGCGAACGGCGTTACGTTCCCTTTTCATTTTTTAATATTTACCCAGCAACTCGTGTATACATATATAAAGCAATAAGCATCATAAAATATCGAAAAGCAATAAACGTGACAATTATAATGCAATGAGCAATTAGGCATATAAACACAATATATATCATATATATCTCAGTTTGCAAAGGCATCATAAAAACTCACCTTGTGATATCGCGTTAACTTTCAAAACTTCTTTGCGTCAACTAATATGAGTGTATATGTATACTACTTGGGAATGTTCTGTGTTTTTATTTCAAGGTGAAACCACCCTTTTATAGGTTCACGTTGAGGGCTTTTTGGATAGAAATTATTCCTTGGTAAGTAAGTAAAAAGATAAAATGGAATGTATTGTTTCTTTCACATCCATAAAGCTACGTGTTTGAAATCTAAACATACTAAAGTTATGATTCAATGAACTAATCACACGTTCATACATATCACATTTTAGATTATACACATATATATAGTTTCTATATTATCTTCCACCCATAATTATCATTTACATATTTACACTTACGTTAGATTTATTTATTTATTTATTTATTTTCATTCTTATAGTTAACAAGCATGTGAAACTAAATTGGAACTATCCCTAACGTACTTTTATTGATTATATGATTTATATATTCTTTTTTTTTAGTTTTCTTATAAATCAATATTACTAACATACACAAATTTGTTATTGTTGGATTAGGTGTCTAAGCCATGACTAATAATTTGTATTTACCTAATTAATAGAAGCAAAGTCCATTTGGGTTGCCCTCATAGCTGGAGGTTTGGTAGAAAGTTCGGTAGAGAGAAAGGTTGGTTTATTATGGGATTAATAAATCAATAGAAATATAAGATATGGTTTGTTAATATATTAAAGTGATAATATATTAATTAGAAACTATGTTGATTGATTAATAATTAACCAGAAATTAATTGGATTAATTTCTGTGGCATTAATTAGATTAATCAGGAGGTCAGGGATTAAAGTCGTACGAATTCAATAGTTGAATTGCGGCGCGCGGCGCGCAAATGTAAAGGCTGCGACGCGCGTACATATCCGTACGAATTCAATAGTTGAATTGCGGCGCGCGGCGCGCCAATGTAAAGGCCGCGGCGCGCGTACACATAATCCGGAAAATGGGCTGCGGCTAGGGTTTCTAGCTTTACCCTTTGGTTCCCTATAAATAGGGAAACCTAGACCTCATTATCAGTTGCTCATTCTTCAATTCTCTCTGGAATTTTCGTGACCTTCCTCTGGCTCCCTGGGTGTGATCTCATTTGAGGCAGGACACTTGTGCTGCTAGCTTCAAGATTAAAACTAAAGGTTAGTTTTCTGATTTATTCTTTTAGTTAATTTTTGTTTGGCCTTTAGGAATTAGTTACATGTTCAAAGTAAGAAAACATAGATCTTTTCTAGGTTGCATGTGAACTTAGGTTATTTAGTTCATGGTTGCGGAAAACATTTTAGTGGTATCAGAGCATTTGGTTGTTTTCTTATTGAATGGCTGTAATAGTTTTCCTATTTAGGGTTTATTGTTTATAAACTCTTTGGGCCTGATATGGATTTAGGGTTTGAGTTTTAGAAACCTTTTCCCCACCCCTTGGTAATTTTCGAAAATAGGCATTAGGGTTTTGAAGGCTTTCTAATTTTGGTAACTTTAATTGGTTAATTAAATGGATAACCTTAAACCCAGTTTATTTGAATTCGATAATTAGGGGTTTAAGATAGGTTTAAATTGATTTGATTAATTTGGAAAAACCTATCTACATTTGAATTAATTTAATTAATTGTTTAATTAAAAGATAATTCAAGGGATTTAATTTAATTTTGATTTAATGGTTAAATTTCGAAAATTAAAGGATAAATCCTAAAATATTTTAAAAGGTTTAAAATATCTTGATTTAATTAATTTAATTAATAGTTTTATTAAAAGATAAATTAAATCAAATTAAAGGTTTAATTTAATTTGGAATTTAATAGTTAAATTTCAGGAAATTAAAAGATAAACCAGGAATATTTTAAAAAGGTTTAAAATACATCCTATATATATATATATATATATATATATATATATATATATATATATATATATATATATATATATATATATATATATATATATATATATATATTATTAAAAGTTAATACTATATGTATAAGATAAATTGGTTAGTCAAATCATTAGTAGGCCTCATTCACGAAGCCGGTCTATAAAGTGGGTATAAGGAGACTGCCTATAAAATGGCCGTCTAATGGGTGTTCACTCTCACCCACCGCTCGCCTGATCAGTGGAGGGTCGTTAGCCGAACAGTTTTGATAGGACCGCTTAATCATTAAAAGTATAATGATCAAAGTACTAGAACCCGTACAAGAATTCCCAATCTAGTTACTTTAGAAAAAATGTGAATTTGATGCTAACCCATGAAATTGCACATTGCACTTTATGAAACATTGGTGGAGCGTGTGTGGGTTACCGGCACACCAATGGGGGTTCATAAAGAGTGGCAATGGGTTTCTCGGGTGTTATCATTGTTGATGGAGCGTGTGTGGTTAACCGGCACATCAATTTGAGATGATAATGGACCCCGAGAGTACCAAGCTAATTTGCATGGTTATTCACACCCGGTTTGTGATCCTCGGCATCCCAGTCACAAACGGTGGGGCATATCCGAGATTAAACATGCCATTGAACAGTTCAATGAATCTCACAGATCTAGGAATTTCATTAGACTGAAATTGATAAAAGTTATCTACCTTAATGACCACTGTGTTGTGACTACGGCATCCCTCTTCACAGCATAGTTGGGGTATTTTGGATCCTAGCCTTGTTAAATAATATATATTGGGTAATTATTTAAAAGGATGAATTAAGCGAATAAATTCAAATTTTATATATGTCTGAAGAATGTGTCATTCTCCTTCTTCCCCTCCTTCACCCATTTCTGAGAGCTTCAGAAAGCACCTGTTTAGTATGGTAAGGCTGACTGGCCTGAACTATGTGATATGGTTTTGCAATTAGAGAATAGTTCTTAGTTTTGCTGGCAAACCATGTCTGACTGAGTGTCCGCTCCCAAATATGGCATCACACAGCAGCTTGTGATGAGCATGAGTCCTTGACTATTGAGTCCAAGGAAGTTCGTTGCCTTATGCTATTGATCATTGACCCCAAGTTCCGCAGGGATTTAGAATTCCTGGGGTCTGATAAGTTAGCACAGCTAGTTCAGGAAAGGTTCCGTGAACTGGTTGAATAAAGGGAACGAACTAGGATCTTCAAAGAGCTTGAAGTTGCAAGCTAGAAGGAAGTAGCACCAGTTTGCGTGTTCCCGAGATTGAGGGATACATAGGCAAACAGTATAAAACTGGTTTCCCTTTGTGATCGGGAGTTAAGCATTAGCTCAACTCGCTGATCTGTTCATCCAGATGAACAGGAAGGGTAACCGGATAAGACAATCGTGGAAGTGCATTCAATGTCGACTCTGTATGAATCGTTCATGGAGAAGCATAGTTCCATTAATTCAGCTGCTTCAGGATTGAGTCCAGTATTAAGGTGCATCAAGAAATGATCCAGATAGTCTGGACCGATTGTTCGATGTTTCAAACTGGGAATCCATAAGGTGGGACACAGTCACAGAAAGATTGGAAAAATGCTCTAAAGCCAAACTGTTTGGCAAACTCAGTAATATCTTAAAACTCAGAATACCTGAACCTCATTTCCTTGATATAGGATGTGTTTCTCACATTTGCTCTGTATGCACGGACTCTGTAGGATGCGGGATGTTGTCGCACAGGAGCATATTCAGATTGGATATGGAGCTCGTGCATTTTTGGAGTTAAGCTAGATATTCGTTCTTGTTATTGGTTTATAGATACATTTAACATAGATTAGCATTGTACATTGTTCTGAGGATAATTCTGGTTTAATGAAATATTTTTTTTTAAAATGGTTGTTTTAATTATCCTCGAAATGTTTGTGTGAATGTGTTAATGGCATAAATGGTAATAACTTGAATGTTGATACATCCAATGGGATTGGATTTGTAAATTGTGTTCTTTATGATTGTTAAAGTGAATTTTATGAGAATCACTTCAACCAAAGGTCCAGTTGGACAGGACTTTGGAGTCATTTGACTTAGAGTCACATGATGAATTGAGTGCTTAATAAAATTAATTGTGGCAAGAAAGGAATCGCCCAAAGATCCAATGGATAGGATTTTGGAATCAGTTGACTTGGAGTCAGGTGATGATTGCATGTCTTGAACAATATTAACAAAGTCATAAATTTACATGGAACTGTAAAGGTATTAAGTTTTTTGAGCAACAGACACATAAGTTACTGTGTATTGCTCGAATCCTCGAACAGAACACGATTAGTCATGCTTCATGATATTTGCCAAATGGTTTGACAAATATGGCTTCGTTTATCGGAATAAGCGATTGATTGGAACCTTGAAGTGTTCAAGGATTTCAAAGGAAGTATAAGATCAACAGAACCTGAGTAACAACATAGACTGAGAAAATGTTTCACAGTTTATCCTCTTCCAAGAACACTAATGGTTATAATGTGTCTTAAGGAAGAAGATGGAGCTTTGATCGAAATAGTTTTGATCCTTGGTGTATAAGATACACTGGATACATTTCCGACTAATATTTCAATGAATATTCAAGCAGTCAGACCGCAGAAGCCATATTCCGACCACATCTTAGACTAAGTAGGTTAAGTTGACACTGTCTGAAATGTAAAGCTGGGATCATCCCACTAGTACATAGAAAGTCCAGGGTCATGTAGCATTCGTCTGAATCTCATGACAAGCCTGAAACTAATCAGCAATGTCGTTTCATTGGCCACTCCGGTTATCCTTTGAAAGAAGAGTACTTTTAGAAAGAACTCAAGTTCTAAGGAAACAGTGGGAGTAAGAATAATTCTGAATGAGTTCAGGGATTAGCCAAGTGAAAGAACCTTTAGTCACTACTGGGACTTGACCAGGAATTAGATTCCTGTTAAACCTGACATACCCTCTCTTTGCTTGACCAGTAGTTATTATCACTGTCATAAGGAGTTATGATTTGGGTGATATACCGGGTAGTGGTAAAACACTAAAGATGGTACGGATAAGTAATCCGACTGCCGGAAGCATTGGTGAGCCCAGTTGCTGCCAAATAAGAGAACCTTACCGCGAGACACAGTCTATGTGACAGTTTGATTGATCTTTACAACTGGTCTAGGAACCAGTGGGAGTAATTGAATCATCAAAAGAAAGGAACATAGAAATGTAGTTACAAAACATCTGGTTGAATGAGTCATCACTTGGAGTCAAGCAATTGATTCTGAAAGAAGCACTCTCAATAGAAGATGTAATCCGAGAGGATTCTGCGTGGCATAGTGTGAGTCGTTAGTGGAGCGTGTGTGGTTTACTGGCACACTAATATGGACTCACATAGAGCATGCCACTACAAAAGGTACATGGCCCCGGGATTCGTCCCATGGGCATCTCACAAGAAAGGACATTCAGATTCTCAAAATAGGCCAAAAGGTTTGGATTTTGTGAATAGCCTGAAAGATTTCCTTTAATATGTCGGAAAGGTTTGGATTTCGGTTTCGCAAAATGTGCCATAAGTTCTGGATTTTGTGAATAGTCCGAAAGAGTCATTTGACGGTGTCAAAGCCAGTGGGAGTATCGTTGTTATCTGCTATCATTGTATGTGGGTTACATACTGGTTCTAGGAAACGTCTCTTATCATTACAAAGTGTAATGACTTGGTGTTAAGAAACGGTTCGCTATGAAAGACCTTTAAGAAATACAACATACTCAGGTGGTTGTGAACATCTATTAGATAGATCAGAATTCTGCCAATATGATCTTGATGAGATTCAAGATGCATAACCCCAGGAATGGAGTTTCCTGTCATTGCAAAGTGTAATGAATTGGCATGAAAGAAACAAAGAAGGTGCAGCATGCTCACGTAGTTCATAGACATCTATCAGATAGATGAGACTGACAGTATTGACTTAGCCGTTGAGAATATGATCTTGATGGGATTCAAGATGCATAAGAAAGAATTCCTGAAAGGAAATGGTTTCCGGAAATCATGACACAAGGATTATTGGTAATCTTAGGATTCCGAAAGTGCTTGGAATGAGATTACATCAGGTTCCTCGAGCCTCTTGGACAAATCAGAAGTGTTATGAACATATCCTGATGACTTAATGCTTAGAGCAATGTAAGTTGGATTCAGGATATTGCCTGGCTGAGAATACTGAATGGATCTTTTGAACAAGACGTGAGAAATCATTGGGAAATGATTAGGGTGATTGATTTGAAAGGGTTTTCAAATCGGTAATTGTTTACACCAGAACGTGGTGTTGTAGGACTTCATGGTTAAAGAATTTCGTTGGTTTCTGATGGAGCGCGTGTGGGTCACCGGCACATCATGACACCTCGAAATTGTCTTAGGGTGTAGTCATGTGGACTAAAGACCCGAGAACCATGGGCAGTCACGGTACACATCACCGGAATGGAGTTGTGAGAGAGAATGACAAAATGACAAAATGACAAATTGAGATATCATCGGAAGAGTATCCGATAGGATCATCTGCAATAAAGTGTATAAGTGTTAGACACTTGGATACATAGAAAGAGCAAAAAGGTCATAGACATAGATATAAAAGGCTTGAATTGAAAGTTTAAAAGAGAATAAGAAACCGATAATAGTTATGATAAATCCGACTTGGTGATTACCTCGTAATAAGCAGGAGTAGCTGCCAGTCAGATTTTATGTTTCACTTTTGCATGTTTACTTCCTGAATAATTGGATTATTCAAATATCCACAGTCGGTCATACTCTTAGGGAGTAAGTATGAAGGAAGACTGTCATGAATTGGTTTGTAGATTGTCTAAGGAGTTAGACATAGCAATAAGATTGCTGCAACGTTCATGAGTACTTGGAAATGGAGATTTGAGTATTGGATAAACCCGCGCTCAATAGATTGCTTCATGGATTACATCACGAGCAATGTTGAGATGATAATATCTTATGGTCTTAAAGTGGAGAGATATGAGTTATAATTTGCAAGGCGGTTGTTCATTGATAGTACGAAAAAGCATCGGTAACTCGATGTTATAAAACGTGCTGTTGTGAGTGATTTGTCGGGTAAAAGATATAACATATGAGTCGAAGCTTATTCGTCCCTTGACCCAGACGGGAAACAGATATCTGTTGGCCACTCGATGATTTTGAAGTTGACTGAAGCGCTGGCCAGCCAGGACTAAATTGATTCGTTCAATTAGAAGTCTAAAAGTCATAAGCAAAATCGGAAATCGGGAAACAGTGTGTCAGACAGAGATTGATCTCAATCCATGTCTCATGTCTGAAAATATCTTGTTGGACGGAGGATCATCTGATCACTTATCTATGGACAGAACTGACTAGGTCAGAGTTCGGCAGCAGTTTCTAGGAAGCTGCAGGTTGCTGATTAATCAGAGGTTAAATTGGTAATTATAGTCATAGACTTATCCAAGTGGGAGACTGTTGGATTAGGTGTCCACTACTAGAAAAATCATGAATAGCTACGGAAGTTTGCTACGGAGGTGGTATCCGTAGCTATTCTGCTACGAAAATGCTACGGAATAACATTCTATAGCAATTTTGCTATGGAATTTGCTACGGAATTGCTTTTCGTAGCAAATATCTTAACAGCTACGAAACTTGGCTACAGAAATAGAATTCGTAGTTATTTTTCTACGGAATTTGCTATGGAATGGAATTTCGTAGCAAGTTTTGCTACAGAATTTGCTACGGAATTCCTTTCCGTAGCTAATATCTTAACAGCTAGGAAAATTGGCTACGGAAATAGAATCCGTAGTTATTTTTCTACGAATTTGCTATGGAATGGAATTTTGTAGCAAGTTTGCTACGAAATTTGCTATGGAATTGCACTCCGTAGCTAATATATTAACAGCTACGAAATTTGGCTACAGTACTAGAATCCGTAGTTATTTTTCTACGGAATTTGCTATAGAATGGTATTTCGTAGCAAGTTTGCTATGGAATTGAACTTTGTAGCCAATATCTGAACAATTACGAAATTTTGCTACAGAAATAGAATACGTGGTTATTTTTCTACGGAATTTGCTATGGAATGGCATCTTGTAGCAACTTTGCTACGAAATTTGCTACGAAAACGAATTCGGTAGCTAAAATATAAAACACTAGTTGTGTATCCGCGGCTCCGCGCAAAGCAGCGGTCGGCGATTAGTTTTTTTAATCATTGGTTTTCGAGCAAGTATTAGTTTCCTTTTTACGTCCATCAAATAGTTGTATTTAGGTAGTTTTATTTATTTGGATCTTGTTATTTTGGTTTAAAATTGTATTAAAATTGTAAGTACATTGCTTTTAAAATTAAAAGTATGTTACGGCGGGCGACAAATGCGTCGGGGGCATTGAAGAGTTTATTCTGTAGTACCTGCTTTTTGATAAAAAAAAAACTGGTCCATAACTTATAGTTTCAAAATCGGAACCGATATAATGGGGATCACATCTGATTCCTAAATTTTGAAATGTGATTCGCAGTGGGGATCACATCTGATTCCTGAATTTTGAAATGCGATTCGCAGCTCCTTTCGTACTGTGGTTCGATTCGTTTTTGTTGTTCGTATAAAACCAATACTTCCTTAGTTCAATGCATTTTTTCCAATTTCTATATCTTTTATTTAAAAATTAATTATATTTTTCATTTATCTATCTCAAATAATGTGGAATGTAAACAAAAACAAATGACATAATTATCGTTTATTAACTTTTTTCTTAATTAACCTCTTTTAAGATAAATACTATTACTTAAATCAACGTTTAATAATATATTGCTTACGACACCATTTAAAAACAAAATTTATGAATAAAAAGTTAATAATTATCCTTTTAAACTTATAAAAGGATAGGTTGCCCTCAATAATGCAACATATCTCGTATGCTTTTACGTATTTGTCAAGAATCCACCACCATCACAAGTTTCAACATCATTCTTCAGGTTCTGTCCTTTTCTCTCTCGATTTTTTCTTTTCTTCTTTTTTTCTTTATTGTATTTGAGTGGAACACTTCTAATTCCATGGCTCCATACTTACTTGTTTAGCTTCACATCCACTCGGAACATCTGTTGTCCCCATTGCTTTTTGAGCAAATTTCTTGATTTCCTTTATGGCTTTTGGTGCCTTCTTGTTGAAGGTGCTGTCAAAATAACAATCTACTTTTAAATGGATGAACACAAGAGATAGCAACCTAATTTCATTGGTTTGTTTTCTACTTTCCTTGTATTTTGAAATTTTCATAAAATTAAAGCAACATAGCACAAATACAAAGTGAATTTATATTATGTATATGAATGTATGTCTGTATAGTTAGAACCGTAAAAACAGTCATTATGGTGTCTTGATCACGTTGAGCCTAAAAACTGAAAACATAACAGTTCACATAATTGGTTAAACCTGTTTCACATTGCAACATGCACATCAAACCAAAAAAAACTTCAAAGTAAAGCATTTCATTACAATTCAGAAAAGTGATAACTAATAACATTGCAATAATAACACGGATAAGTGATAAAAGTTCATAACTCAATCACTAAAAATAAGTCAATCACATAGAGATTCTGATATATATGATTCTGAAGTCGATGGTTCAAAGATATCGTGAATTTATGTCGATGATACTCACTCACATATGCAGAATCAGAAAAAGAATTAGAAAAATATGATACTCAGCGATATCAGTCACATATGTAGAATCAGAAAAGATGAAATATGAATTTGATTTAGAGATACCGTGAATTTAAGCTTTTGGTTCTAACCTCTAAGTATATCAAAGAAGCTCAATGGTAATTTTGATACATTATTCTGAATTCGATGATACCCAATCGTATTTCTGACTTCCGAGTTCATACTTCTTAGTATTTACATAATCAAAGAAGCTTAATCAAATATAGAAAGACATACCTGATTTTGATTTCTGAGATAAGAATCGAGCCAATTGGAACGTCAAACACTTGAAGTTGATTGTTGAAGGCTCGAATCTCAGTTAGAAGTCTGATTCTCGGCGTTAATTGGAAGGTGTAACACGGGAACAAATACATCCGACATACCCACCATCGAAGAGCATAAAAGAGTTCCAATCAGGCGATTTAGGTTTATGATCGGTTGTGTAAGAGGACCAGCACAAACAAATGAATTGAAGGCGTAAAAGAGTTCCAATCGGTTCTAGGCGGCCTAGTATATCAATATCGGTCAACAATCAGGAAAAAGGCTCCAAACTAAAATTCAATTAGCCCTAAAAATTTTCATTCACCTGCCAAAATTTCCCTCTTCTCGCCAATAAGTCAAGGCGGAGGTGGGTGGAAATCATGTTTTGGTAATGATTTGTTATGCTTTTGCTTTTTGTTCATTTACTTTGGGTCCTACTATTTGACAGGTTAAAATACATCAACGTTTACTTGCCTTTTGTTATTATGTTATATTATTCTATATTATATATTATTAAATATTAATACTCAACTTATTCATATAGCACTTATAAGTAAACGACATCTTTTTTCTCCAGCGTTTATATATTTGATATTATACATACATAAATTATTATCAGAATTTTTATTTTATGGTATTAAGTAAATACAAAAACTCGTTAATACAAGTGAGTTATTATTTATAGTTATGATATGAAATTTTGATTTATATATATATATATATATATATATATATATATATATATATATATATATATATATATATATATATATATATATATATATATATATATATATATATATACTAGCTGCGTACCCGCGCAATGCGGCGGACGGCAAGTAGTTTCCTTTCGGCTATTTGTTTTCGCAAGATTTTGGTATCATTTTACGTGAATTTCATATGTTTGTTATAGAGATTTTTATCGAACACTTCAAAATAATAATGACACTGTGTCTTAATCTTAGTGGAGTACACGCGCAATGCAGCGGACAA
Organism: Cichorium intybus; assembly: GCA_023525715.1. Classification (NCBI taxonomy): domain Eukaryota; kingdom Viridiplantae; phylum Streptophyta; class Magnoliopsida; order Asterales; family Asteraceae; genus Cichorium; species Cichorium intybus. The sequence goes on from JAKNSD010000080.1 coordinate 726,835, forward strand.
CAATTAATTTCATTTATGTGAATTGTTCCCGTGCGACGATTAGTTTTTTTTTTTTTTTTTGTCAAACGTCGAATAATGACTTTCTATCAATATTTTCATATCGGCATGCATAAGTTTCGTTTCAATTTCGGCACATATTTTTTATTAAAAACACTTTGTTGGAGGCAATTAGTTTTCTTTTGTTTTCATCAAATAGTTTATTTAGTTGATCATTACCAAATAGTTTAAGGAGGTAATTAATTTCCTTTCGCTTTTTTGTTTTGCGTTAAAAATAAATATGTAATACTTAATAGTCTACCATGTTACACGTCGTTAATGTTTATATTTAGTTATTGCATTTATTTAAATCAGTATTTACAATAGATAATAATCTTTAATTATATAGTTACAAATTCTTAACAATATCCCTTTTAGGATTAATAAGTTGTAGTGGAAAAATAGAATTAAAATCATCGTTTTTGTGCTTTTATTGTAAAGTAATTACAATAATAAAAATATTTGGATATGATTAGGTTGACAACTAAATATAATTTGTTCAAATTATTAAATTTAAAGGTGGTTGTATGATTTCAAATTCATAAAAAGAAAATTATGGTTGCAGTTCATACTCTACTTGTAAATATCGATTTTTAAATGTAAATCAAAAATGGATTTAAAAAATCACCCTTTGACAAACGCATATTTGCTCTGATAAAAATGGATTTCAAAAGGTAATCAACCTTAATCGATGCATATTTGTTCGGTAATACTTTTTTTTATTGGATGTTAAGGACTTTTTTTCTTCTCATATTTGCTCTTCTTGTTCTTGTAGGATATTAATGGTGATAGTGACAATGTTAGATTTGATGATTGAACTTTCTTTAGAAATAGAAATTTAGATGTGTCTTGTTTCGCTTTCAAGCTTTAATATGATAGATAGTCATGAATATGTAAAATAGAAGTATAATTTGTTGACAGAGTTGGTAATGATGGTCGTAAAAATATGAGATGGAAATCGTTTTGGTTTTTTTAATAGTCATCACATATTTCTTAGGACCTGGGACGGCTCAATACTACACATTCCCATGGCGCCTAAAGAAGGGGAAGCAATGATTTCAGTTTGTTATACAATGAAAGAATGATGAAATAACTAATAAATTAACCGAAGTACATGGGGTTGGTCATGCAACTATACATGAACGCCACGCCAATTGTCCTTCTAAGTTCTAAAGTCAAAGACACAAATCAAGCAAATCCTTGGATACATTGAATCAACCCAATAAATTTAAAGCTTTTTTAGGTAGCCATTACATCTTAACACAACAATATACACAATTATAAAATAATCTTAAACTATAGATTTGATAGAAACTAAAGAGTTTAAAGGATATTATTACCTCCCTTATAGTCAAACCCATTTTCAACTTTAATGTAGTATTCCTGTTACATAGGATGGTCAATGTTTTGGTTGACTTAGATAATGTTTCATCGCACCAATTTAAATTAAAGCTTTGATCGTGAAATTTGGAATGAAATTGGTGTGAGAATTGATGGGATACCAATTTTGGTCACCATACTTTCATTTTTGTACTCTTCTGCAATGAAAATGAAATACTAAAAATTAAACATGTTATTAGGAGGTTCTCAAATTGAGATGCAAAGGGGTGAATGAGTAATTAACTTAAAAAGCTCTCGCCAAAAAAATCACATCACATTCATCCATTGAAATCATCCAAACTCCACCAGCTGCTTAGATCACCTGACATTGGAAACTGATCACTCATGTGAGACTCAACCATTCTTGTGTTTCTTCACATTTTGTTCCATTAGTTACTCGAAACATCCATGACTTAAGTTATATATAATACTTGCACGTGAAATTGAAATCAAATATAAAATTAAAATGCAGGGAATGAAAAAAATTCAACCTTTACTCTCCTTTTTCCATGCCCTAATTCATTGCAATACTATCATTTGTAAGGACAAAGAAAAATCAGTGGTTCAAGATGCCACAATGCCTTTTTTGCGCCTTATCAAAGTGACTCAATTCGGTCCTAATGTATCATTGGTTTTTCCCCAAAATAGTCATTTTACTTCACATAGGACCTGAAATGTTACAAATACTTCAATTAAGGACCTGAAAAACCATCTTAGCGACCCAAACGCAGCAAACCAGTTTGCGCTGCAAGTCCATCACATAGGCCTCCCAAATCAGCTCCCCTGCTCCGCCATCTATCACTCTCCCCAGATCCTCCTCCTTTTCCTGATGTAGCCGCTGCTGATCTCGCCGGCAGGCTTCCTCTCTCGCCGGCTCCCTACCACCTTGACCTCCGCCTCCGATTCCGACTTAAAGGCCGATTGAGGCAGCTCCGGCTTTGATTCCACTTCTCTCATTCATCTGGCCTACATATTTGATTTAACACAAAGTTAAATTCATCAAAACCAAATTAAAATCTCAAAAACACAGCAGCATATGAACAATCGTAGCCATTGGAAAACAAATTAACCTCACAAACACACAACAAATGACCAACCGAGCTTTTCAATAAGATTACACATACTAAATCCTCTTGTCATGATCAATCTAATAATCTCATCTATAAAATATGATCTTCACACTTAGATATAAATGAAGCAGTATACATAGGACACTCAACAATATTTTAGCAATTGTATAAATGAAGCAGTATACATAAGACACTTTTACCACTTGCCATAGGATACCTGTGCCACACCAAACTCATAGAAATCTTGAACCGGAGCTAAGTTCATCGACAACCACACTGCAAGATAAAATCTCCACCAAAAGAGATGATTAAATATGATCAAAACCATGTTTCAAGTTAAATCCCTAAACTATTGGTAACTGTATCGGTAAGACAACCATGAAATTAAACTATCTTGAGAATTTGAAGTGAACGCTTGGATACTTGAAGTCAAGATATAAACAAACCAACAAACCTTAGGCAAATAGCAACAACACCTAGGGTTAATGGTTACAGTGAGAAAGCAGAATAAAAATCTTAAATATGAGATAGAGAATAAATAGTTTATTAATTTATTTGCAAGATTTGTCTCATTTACAGAAAAAGAGTGGAAAAATCTTGCATATGAGATAACATAAAACAAAAACTCAACCTGAAATGAAGGGTTAATGGTTACAGTGAGAAACCAGAATAAAAATCAACCTTAGGGTAAAAGACATCGTATTACCTGAGCAGAAACGATTGGGTTAGGTCCAGAGGCGGAGGTAGGGGGTTCCCAAGGTAGCACTGGCTACCGCTTGGGTCCAATCACGTAGGGTAAACTTTTCGGGAATTTTTTTTACATAACGTTGCTCCCGGTTGATAAATTTTAGGCCCCCCTTAGGTAAACTTAGTCCAAACTTGAGAGCCTTTTCAAAAATTGGCACCCCCTTGGCTCTATTCCTGGCTCCGCCCCTGGTTAGGTCCAACTTAGTTTGAGACCTTTCGACAAACAGCTGGCGTGCATGTTCTGTAATCCCGTAAAACGACTATAAACCTCTTTTTGATTGTAATCTAGGAAGAAAATAACAAATCTAAGGTCTTGAAATCCAGAAAATAAGTACAAAAGCACAAATCAATGGACATACCTAGTTTCAAAGCTAGATTTAGACCTGGTGCGATATTACTGTCGACACAAGAAGCGAAGGTGCAAGCCGCCAGCAGAGAAGAATGATACCGGATATGAAGCTAAGATCTGTGATTTTGGAACCACAGAAAGGGTTCCTTTTGAGGGGAGGCCAGCGGAAGTGGTGGTGGCGCAAATCCAGGTGCAGTGGTGGGACGTCATGGCGCTGTTGATGGTGCGTGGGTTTAAACGATTGGACCCCTAGGCAGCTTTGGAGGTTGATCGATGAAGGATTCTTGGCAGTGTTTGGTTTATTCAAATTGAGGAGATGAGCTGTTCGAAAAACGATTTTACCCATGGCGACAGATTAGGTTTGAGAGAGTGAGGGAGCGGCTATCTAGGTTTTGAGAGAGAGAGAGAGAGTGAGAGTGTGAGATTGAGTATTCAATTTAGAGAGATAAAGATGACAGCCTTCATCCTCAAATCACGGATGCGTTTGAAGTTTTAAATATCATAGGCGGGGGTTTTAAAAGTTTCAGTTCTTTGTCAATCATGTTGAATCTCCAATCAGTGTGCTGTTTTTCTGAACGCGACTTTAATCAAAAAATGCATTAGGTGGTGGTACTATCTTAAAAATTAAAACAATTGTGCATAAAGGGGTTGTAATTTATATATGGTTTATAGTATAGTATATATATATATATACTAGGTTATAAACCCGTGTGATACACGGATTGACGACTTAAAATACACAAATAATATGTTTTTATGTTTGATTATTCTTGAAAGTCATAGCTTAGTCATATGACCTTAGATTAAACATCTTCTCTTTATGGAGAGAGGTGAAAATGTATACCAATTGAAGTAAAAGCACATTGCTATAGGCTAATTATAGTAAAAGTACATTGCTATTTAAGATTTAAAATAAAAGTATATACTATAAGTTGTACTCACTTTTCAGTTCGAGTTTTTCTATCTTTTTGCTTAAAATCGAGCCAAGCCGAAATGTTTGGTTATCAAAAAAGTAAATACACTATCAAGAAAATATGTACATATATTATATGCATGGTTTTAAGAATCACAAATAATCCTCAATATGCTAGATAAGAAAACATTTATTAAATTTTGTGTAAATTTCATTGTTTATCATTCTTGGAAATCATTAGCTATCGTCACTTGTTTGTATTCTTATTATCATGAAAATCATTTTAAATACTCTAAAATATCATTAAAATGTTTCAAGTTCTTTGTCAAACCCCTTCCAAAAGAAATCTCAATACTAACATTGCGAAGCATGCAAAATACCTCAAATATGATTTTATGTTCCATATAAACTACACGTATTTTCTATGAAATGTTATTTTGTTAAATTATCATATGAAATAAATCAAGGAAGTGGTGATAAAAAAGAAGAGAATTTTCTATTTTGTTGCTATCATGGATCCAACTCTCTATGCCTCGTGTCAATATTTCTATTTTTCCAAGGATACAAATGTATCAAGCATAACACATCCACTTGCTTCCACCACCCATGGAAGATTGAGGTGTATTTTTTCACAAGTAAGCTACAAAAATACATAAACATTTCAAATGAAAACGAAGCTGCAACACAAATTCTAGACCATTGCAGGTATTGAGGTTTGTAATTGCGACGTCTCCAACTGGAATTTCTGCTAGATCATCACCATTAACCTAAAAATGTAAATATTATATTGTGATAGTGCACACATTAATAAGAAATGCAGTCTGCTATTAGGTAAAGTAAATGCAACAATTTGAAACCTGAAATTCAATTAGCATTGTTGTCTTTCGTTTCTTGGACTCTTACGGTAAAAAATTCACTCAGGTAATTTTGTGGGCTTTTGGGTTAGGAACAGAATTGCATATCTATAGACAAAAATATCATTAAAAGGGATGCACTTATAGAATTATAAAATATACACAAAAAAACAAAAAGGATAACTGAATTAATCATCAAAAGTAAGTCAAAGTCCTAAATTCTGCAATTGACTATATAGATATTAAAATCAATAGTCTGAAATTCTATTGTTACAAGTTGAAATTCAAAACCGAAGTAATGTCAAAAGAGTGAACCAATCACATAGATCACATATTATAAGAAATCAACGAAACTAATTTAAGAGATAGATAACTAAAATCTTACACTTATTGAGTTCAATCATATAACAATTAAAACCAATTACATACTAAAAAATTAGGAACAGAAATACCAACATAAGCATTCAATATGATTAAGATCCAAACTCGAAGCTGTGAATCGTATCTCCTCTAGTAATTCAAGAAACATGGATCTCCAAAACAAAACTCTAAGTTTTATTAATACTTGCTTAACCCGAAAACATCCACACGGTGCACCATATTTATAGTGACCCCCTAAGGATTTAAACACTTCCATCGTAAATCAAATAGCTAATAAAACGGAAACAAAATAAAACTTCTAGATAACTTTCTTAGATAAACGAAATACTTAATTAAATCAAATCCTTATCCTGACTTTAAATCAAACCCTTATCTTATCATGGCTTTACCTACCGACGCCTTAGACCACCCCAAATCTTCGGTTTGTATCAACATTTAATTTCAATATTACGATTTTGAATTTTTTTTTCGCATTTCCCTAATGATCATTTGTTGTTTACCCGATGATGATTATAATAGTATATGAAGGGTGGCATTGCAAAGGAAAATCGAGAGGCTAGAATGGAAAGAGTGTAGAACCCTAATTTAGCTTAAATAACATATATAGCTTAAATTTAGTCTTCAGTCCCTATCTTAAGTAATCAGGCGTGTAATACACCAGAAATTAAGGTTGTTTAAGGGAACTTACCGAAAGACCATTGCACCAATTTATCATTGTTGAGAAAGAAATAGGATGTCTAAAATCAAAGAGCGGTAAAATGGGGAATGAAACAGCAACTCATTCAACATGTCTTCATATAATTTAAGTTGATATGAAACTCATATGTAATGAACTTTATTCTTCCTTTGCTACCTATCTTCCTGTAAAAAAAATTGGTCAAAGGAACATCTGCTAAATCCATGTACTAACCAACCAATCTGTAAAAGCATAATTAAGAAAAAAGACTCAATTGAACCAAAAAGATAATTTTTAGCATCAAACAAAAGCAAGAATAATGGAATTAAAAATTCCTTTCTGAAAGCCTATGAATTTTGAAAGTGTTCTTGCTAACCCTACCAAAAATAAGAAATTCTTACAATATAAAAGAAAGGGGACGGAAGGTGAGGACCCTATGTACTTGACAGATGAGGGAAGAGAATAGCAGTACCTTGGATGCTTAGGTGCAAGAAAAGTCAAGCAATAAAAATGTGTAGAAGAAAAAACCAGCACGAGGTGTTCAGGTTCCACGGTCGCAAGAGGGAGAATAAATAGCGATGGGAAGGGGGAGTATGATGGTCGTGTGGCAAGGAGGAAACCGGAGAAAGCATGATTTGGGGATACCAAGCATTATCAGATTTCAAAATTTAAATCTCTTATCAAAACTGCTCCTGATTTTGTGCGATTGTATTGATGTTTAGTCAAATAGGAAACCGAATTATACGAAGAATTAAGAAACGTAGTTATTATTATTATAAATTATAGATTGGGCGGGAAAAAAATAAAGTGCTCCCCAAAAGATGACATGTGGCATATCAATAGTCTAAAAAGTTGACATGTGTCAAAACATGCTTGCTTTATTATAATAGATATATATATCTATACTCTATACTATACTATAAACCATATATAAATTACAACCCCTAATGCATGCTTGTCTTAATTTTTAAGACTGTACAAGTTTTAATACACAACCCACAAATTATCATGCCTATGTTACAATGTTATTATGCACTAAATTAAACAGTAACACAATTACACGCGTGTTAGAGCTTGCCTAAAACTAAAAAAGAAACCTCATTTACTTTCAACACAAAACAACCGGCATCCTCTCGTGAACCCCTAATGCTCCCAAAAAAATTCTGCCGACATCCTCTCAGCCTCCACCTTCCGATCCGGCAGGCACCAACGGATCCGCCACATTCCGATCCAAGCACCACCACTCGCCATCGCTTCCCGTCTTCCAAATCGAGAACCAAGCGTCTCCGTCGCCATCGATCTGGCCAACAACATCTGAAGAACAACAGCTCGCCACCGATCTGGACCGCCAAAATCCGAAAAACAAAATGTCGACACCGATCTGAATCTACTCGAAGCCACCGGCGGATGGTAAGTATTGATTCGGTTTTCAATATTTTGCACGATCTACTCGATCCAGGCACCACCACTCGCCATCGCTTCCCTTTTTCAAAAACGATAACCAACCCTCTCGCTCGCCATTTATCTGTATCGGATCGAACCAACCAGAAAATGGTAATTTTTGAATTGGTTTCCATTTTATTGCAGCCGATTAAACCATTATCTTAGATTTCTGAATAAATGATGAACAAATCTGTAATTTCTTTCTTACATTCGGTATATCTAATTTGCATTTTGTAATTTTGAATTGATAGAGCAAATTCTATCATGGTTTCTGATTATTCTTAGGGTTTATTGCAGGTTTGCAGTCCCAAACTTCTTTGTATTTGGGTACTGTAGCCACTGATTCTGCTTCTCGGGGATCTGATAGAGCAAATTCTATCATGGTTCGAAGCACCCTTTAATGAAACCCAAAACTGCTTCATCGCCACTGATTCTGCTTCTCGGGGATCTGTATCGTAGCTCTCCATTTGAATTTTGCAGATATGAAGTTTTTGGTTGAATAAACCGTTGCAGATTAGGCGGATGAATAGATGGTAAGCTGTAACCATTTCCCATATCTTGATTTTTTACAGATATGAAGTAAATGATATAATACCAAAAATATATTTATTTCATTTCTTTTGCTCATCTTCATTTGGTCTCTTTTTCTCTGTAGGGTTTGAAAAATCGACACATCTTCATGTTTACATAAAACTAATCAGGTATGTATGCACTGTGGTTAATTTGCCTTTTGACTTTTGACTTTTGAGTCATGATATTTATGATGAACAGATGTTTACTTCGGTACATGGAAGCCAAAATCATCAAAGGCATTGTATTCTCGTTGCTGCAAGTCATCCATATCCACTGCCTACATCAGTTTATAAATCACCAAATTATCTTGGGACGTGGTCAGAAAACCATTCATCTGAGGTTAAGACAGTGGCAAATATTTTAAACAGGTATTGACAATGGCATTTTAGTAATTAATGATCGTATTGTGTTCATATTTCATTTGTTTGTTCCGTTTTGTTGCAATCATATTAATGATCGTATTGTGTTTCGGATTTTCAAATTTTGAAAACTTTAAAATTTTTGATATTTTCAAATTTTGAAAATTTGAATATTTTGAAAAGTTTCAAATTTTCAAAATTTGAAAACTTTCAAAATTTCAAATTTTAAAAAACGAAAGGAAACTAATTTTTAAATTTTGAAACCTTTAAAATTTTGAAACTTTCAAATTTCTGGATTTTCAAACCTTAATTTCCAGATTTTCCGGATTTTCAAATTTTGAAAACTTTAAAATTTTTTAAATTTGCAAATTCTGAAAATTTCGAATATTTTGAAAATTTACAAATTTTCAAAATTTGAAAACTTACAAATTTTCAAAATTTGAAAACTTTCAAATTTTCAAAATTTGAAAACTTTCAAATTTTCAAAATTTGAAAGTTAACTTTCAAATTTTCAATTTTGAAAATTTTCAAATTTTATAAATTTAAAAACTATTCAAATTTTGAAAACTTTCAAATTTTCAAATTTTGAAAACTTTGAATATTTTTTGAAAAGTTTCAATAATCCATTGTATATTCTAATCATTATAATTTTACTTTGTATATTCTAATCGCCGTAGGTATGTACATATCTAATTGTGTTTGTGTGTAATCAGGGTATAAATTAATTTTTTGATAACATAACTGTTTGTAACCATTGCATGCTCAGCTTTTGGGTTAATGTTAACTATTATGTTGTATGACGAATGATGCAGCCTTGAAGATATGTTGTGTTTCTTTCTACAGGAACGAATTATAGTTTTCTTCTTTTTCCTATCGACAAACAAAAAGAAGGCTCGAGTGATTTTTCAGGTATAAATTATTTTTCTATATTATTTTTTCCTATCCAAAAAAGAAATGTGAGACTTACATCTGGGTGAAGTTTGAATCTGGTGTGAGTTTGCATCCTATAGTTGCTTTATATGTGTTGAAACTCCAAAAATTGTTGTTAATTTATTATTATTTTGCAGGAACCGTCTTTGGTGGGTCCTTTGTAAGGTTTGTATATGATGGTAATTCTATGCAGTGTGAGAATCAACCTGACCTTTTTTGTTTAATCGATTTTATAGAATCCAGACTAAACAATGATTAAGTAAAGCAATGCATATTTTGATCAAATTCATGGTGAATGTTGATTTTTAGCTAATTTACTTCCAGGAAGCATCAGTGGTGTGGAAAGACGTGGTTTTGTAGTTGATTTGATCTGTATTCATTGTTATAGATCCACAATACATGTCTCCTTTATCTTGACGCAGCTCCTTATCTCATATCCATATATGTTCGTGTCTGCATGTGCAACTGTATGTTTGCGTGTTTATGTCTGTGTTGAAGTGGGTTTATCTTAGGAAATGATACATTTAATTTATTGTAACCATAGTCACATGAAACAGAGGAATCTTGGGGTAAACAGATGAAATTATCGGCCATACTATGACAAAACAGAGGAATCTTGGAGTCTAATAATTTTTTGGGCATAATCTCTCAATAGTTTTGGCAACAACTATCCATCTTTATTTATGGAATTCTTACTGTTTCCAATCTGCATTTTCTCTTTTGCAGAATGGCCAATAGCCTTTCTTCTTACAGACACCATACACAACATCTGATGCTAAAAGGTTGAAGTGAACAAGAAAAGGTAAGGTAGTATCTATGTTAATTTACTGAGTGTATTTGAGGACAAGTGAAGATGTTAGCATGTGTCTCTTTTGCTTGAGATGTAGGCAGGACACAAAATATGATACATATTCAATGGTGATAAAGTGTCGCTTGTTCAGATGTACAAGTGGAAGGCTTGGGAGTACAAATCAGTCTCATGGATATTGGGTGGTAGCCGGTAGGGGTTCCCCGCTTAACAAAGCAAACTTGTCAATAATAGCATTTTAACTATCATAATTAACCTATTAACACATTTTTAAAAGATACAGGATTATGGACCGTATTGCCCCTGTTACAACTGTGTTCTCATTGTTGCTGCTGCTATGTTGTTTTTTTTTTTTTGGGTCAAATTATAGACCATTTTGCCACTGCACGATAAAAAGGAATTGTATCTATGTGCCCATGAGCCTTTCTGGTTGTATGTCTGTGTGTATATATGTGTGTGGGAATTACATATTTATTTGTTTTAATTGTGAACATTTCTACGTTTACATGTGGAAAAAGTGTTACTGGATCCTGTTGGTGAGTTCAAAATACCTTTCTTTTTTTGCGATTAGTTTTGGAGTTTTTTTATTTTTAAGCTATATGGTTTTTCCAATTCAAAATAGCTTTCTTTTTAATCCGTTTCTGTAAGGTAATGGTTTTAAGTTAGTTTTTGTAACTTGGTTTCTGAAATCTGCATATAAGATGGTTGCTAAAATCTGGATGCAATAACAACCAGTTCTGCTATAGTTTTTAAAGTTGGTTGCTAAAATCTGTCTCTGCATATACAGACCAGTTATACAAAAAACAAAATTTAAGGTGGTGGTCAAAATCTGTATGGTCAAAATCTGTATGGTCTTTGTAGTTTAAACGTAAAAAAATCTGCATATAAAAATCAGTTATGCAATTGTTTTAGACTACGTTTGCTAAAGTTGGTTCTCTAAACTTGGTTCTTTCCAAGTTGGTCGTTAAAAAATCAATGGTATTTAACACTATCTAACAAAAGCAGAAAAATAGATTATGAAATGTCAATGACGGAAAGTGATCAAACCGTTGATTAAATACCACACGACCAAATTTGTAATTTACTCATGAAAATGTATAGCTCCCGGCATCTAATTACCATTCAAAGGATATTAATAATCTTATTCATGATAGAAAAACATGAACTCAATTTTAAGTTTTAAAATGTATTTGAAAATGTTTGACTTCTATAATTATTTTGATGAATATTTGGTTGTTTCAATTACAAAAATTAAAATGAAATACAAACACTATAACAAGTAATAAATTTTATATTAAAATAAAACTAAAACTAAACTAACATACTAATGGGCTGTAACATATCATAAAAAACCTTTTAAACTAAAATTATGAAATGTGATAGCTATAGTAACCTTCAGGTAAAAGACTCGCAAAGTGAAGTCATATGTTATGAAAAAGACCGTTGAAGAAAATCTACCTGACAAAGCCTGAAGGATAACTAATCGCCAAAATGAAAATATCCGCCGCATTGCGCGGGTAGGCACCGAATAACGCATATACAAAGGAAACTAACCGTGTAAAATAAAATTATCACCGGACCTTGCTCTCCCTCCCCGCAAACCAATCAGCTCCCCCTCCCCCCAAACCAAGTGAATATATTGTTGTTATATATATAAGCTTGCTTATTAAATTCATGATACGACATGTGTTATGTGTATACCATCTATTTCCTTATACTATTGATGATTTCTATGGACTTAACTCAACCGAAATCACGTGGGGTTTTTATAGAGACCTAATATGTCAAAACACCATGCTAAGTCAAGGGAAAAAAAAAAGGCTAAAAAAGATCAATTAATCCGATTGCATAAAATTCTCAGGGTTAATTCACTGTGGTTCCAAATGTTATTTTACTCATTTATGACAAGATCAATTCTTGAATAGGATCGAAAAAACCGAACCGAAACCAGAAAAATAAAATTCATAGAATCGAAACCGAATTGCTTAATTGTTTTCGAGACGGTTCCGGTTTACAGCATAACAGATACGTTTCGCCGCTAGAAACAAAAATGTACATTGCATACCGAAAATTATTCGTCGAAATGAAACTAATGTTCGCCACCGATAGTAATTAATCGCCAAAAAGAAACTATTCTCCGCCGCCGCATTGCGCGGGTACGCAGCTAGTATATATATATATATATATATATATATATATATATATATATATATATATATATATATATATATATATATATATATATATATATATATATATATATATATATATATATATATATATATATAATATTAAAAACCACAATTATTGTAGTGATGTTGGTAGAGATGGCAGTGCCGGCAACAGTAGTAGCGACATAATGGGAGTGATGCTAGTAGCTTTTTTTATAATTATGTAATTTCTATGGTATTTTAATTTTAATGTTTTTTTAATTTTGTAGGTTTTAATTTTAATATAATTTTCGTTTTTAAATTATCCATTTAATGAAATATTTTATTTTGAAATTATTAGTTTTATTTTATTTTAAATTTAGTTTTTAAATTAAAATATGAAAAGAAGTGAGAGTTAGTGAGACGTGACAATTTTCAGGGATGAGAGGAGTAGTGAGGGTGCTAACTGGATGCTGAGCTGGCAGAAAATTCAGTCTACTCAGCAGAGCATTCAAAGTCGATTGTTGTGCGAGACGCTTTTATGAGAATCGGTAAAAAATAGCTGGACTCAGTCAAACTCGAAATTTAAATTTATAAAATAAATAATAAATATCATTCTAAAATTAAAAAGTACCTTTTATATTAGATCAATCAAAATTATGTCTAATAAGAAAGTTGAATAAAATGGATATTGATAATATTATATATTGAAGTTATACAATAAATTACTATTATAGATTATGTTATTAAATGAAAAATAAAGTTCTTATATCATATATTAAGTTATGAAAAAACCCTATAATACAAAATGAAAATTTTATGTTAATAAATTCAAATGATAAGATACAAAATATATTTAAGGAACCCTTACCGTGATATGTCAAACGTTGATAAATTCAAATGATGTGATCTTTTCAATGATGGGAAACCATCATTGCCTATATAAAATAATAAAACCTATATATTCTAAAACATAAGGGGATATATATAGACGTTGCCTTTTGCTTTCATTTACTTTGAGTCCTACTTGCGGGACACACTCATCATATTAGGAAATTTACTTATTTAAAAACTAAAAGTTACAAAATTATTATAATATTTATAGCTCATGTAACACAATTTTACATATAGATTATTTAATAGAAATTCGTAAATTATTTTACTGATTAAAAATCACAACTGTTGCAATCAATAAAAAAACAAAAGATAAATGGGTAATTCAAAAATACATTATACGCATGAACCTAAAATAATGGTACACAGTATATCCGGTTATTAAATGTATTGCTAGATGCATATATATATATATATATATATATATATATATATATATATATATATATATATATATATATATATATATATATATATATATATATATATATATATATATATACTTCCTAATTTGGATCTCAATTTTTTTGCCATCTCAAATATTTTTATTAATTCGTTTCTAACAGTTTTGATATATGTATGCAGATATTAGAAATGAACAATACAGATAGGAATTGGATGTACGAAAGACTAGATGATGATGGATATATTTATACTGTTTTCAAAAATGGGTTGAAAACTTTCATCGAATTTGCTTATAGTAAACAAAATTTTATGGATGGAAATAAAATCAAATGTCCTTGTTCAAAATGTCTAAACATACCATATCAATATATTGAAGTTGTAAAGTTTCACTTGGCTAAGTTTGGTTTTCTTCCAAACTACCGTTTGTGGGATAGACATGGAGAAATATCAATAGGTTCTACTTCATCAGGGATGGATGATTCAAACATAAGTCTAAATGATCAACATGAACCCTCCTATAGGGAAATGGTTTTGGATGTTGCGGGTCCTGATTTCAGAACAAGAACTCTTAACGACGAGCCAAATCCAGAAGATAAAAAATTCTTTGATATGCTAAATGCTGCTGATAGAGAGTTATGGTCCGGTTGTGAAAAAGTAACACAACTTTCAGCTGTGGCTCGGCTATTGAATATCAAATCAGAATATCGCATCCCTGAACAATGTTTTAATTCAATTTGTCAATTGATGAAGGATGGGTTACCAAAGGATAATACCATGGTTGATAGTTTATACGAGTCCAAAAAGTTAATACAAGCACTTGGTTTACCTGTGGAATTGATTGATTGTTGTAGCTCTGGATGCATGTTATATTGGAGGGGCGACAAAGATCTTGATCAATGCAAGTTTTGTGAAAAGCCGCGGTATAAAAAGTCAAGAAGATCTTCTAAGTGTGCACGTGTACCTTGGACCCGAATGCATTATCTTCCGTTAACTCCGAGGTTGAAGAGATTGTATCCTTCTCAAGCAACGGCCGCTTCTATGCGATGGCATGCAGAGAATCATGCCCATGGTGATGGAGTTATGTGTCATCCGTCTGATTCTGATGCTTGGAAGCAATTTGATGTCGCCCATCCTTCATTCGCATCTGAAAAGCGTAATGTTAGACTGGGTCTATGCACAGATGGGTTTCAGCCCCATGGAATCTCAGGCGCACAACATTCAACTTGGCCCATTATAATTACACCTTATAATTTGCCACCTTCTATGTGTATGAAAGAGCCCTACATGTTTTTGACTGCAATTGTACCCGGTCCCAAAAATCCTAAGCATATGTTAGATGTTTTTCTTGAACCTGTTATTGCAGAACTGAAACAATTATGGGAAGAAGGCGTCATAACTTATGATGTGTCTTTGAGACAAAATTTCCAAATGAGAGCCGCTTTAATGTGGACAATTAGTGATTTCCCAGCATTTGCCATGTTGTCGGGTTGGGGAACTGCAGGGAAGTTAGCATGTCCACACTGTGGAAAATATTCACAAGCCATTAGGCTTAAAAATGGTAACAAGATGTCTTGGTTTGATTGTCATAGAAGATTCCTCAAACCTGATCACCCATTCAGAACGAATAAGACCAAGTTCATCAAGAACCGTATAGAGAAAAACGGTCCTCCTCCAATTATGAATGGCACAGAAATTTTAAGGGAAATTGAAGCTTATGGTTTCTTAAAAATGACTGAAGTGAATGTCGAGGTAGTAAATAAATCATGCAGTAACAAGCATAAATGTGGGTGGAAGAAAAAAAAGCATATTCTGGGATTTGCCGTATTGGAAAACAAATCTTATTAGACATAATCTTGATGTTATGCACATTAAGAAAAATGTTTTTGAGAATTTGTTTTACACCATAATGGATGTTAAGAAGAAGACAAAGGACAATGCTAATGCAAGAGCTGATTTGAGAATATTCTGTAAGAGAAAAGGGCTTGAAAAAATCAAGTTACAGGTCAATATCCAAGAGCACCTTATGCATTATGCAAGGAACAAAAGAAAATCATATGTAAATGGGTGGAAAGTTTGACTTTTCCAGATGGTTATGTTTCAAATCTAGGAAGGTGTGTAGATTTCAGCACAAATAGGCTATTTGGAATGAAGAGTCATGATTGTCATGTTTTTATGCAAAGATTGTTGCCAATTGCATTCCGTGAGATGTTGCCAAAAAAGGTATGGGATGCAATTACTGAGTTAAGTCTTTTCTTTAAAAGCTTAACTGCAACAGTAATTACTATTGAAGACATGAAAAGGATTGAAGTTGAAATTCCAATAATTCTTTGTAAATTAGAGGAAATTTTTGTCCCTGGCTTTTTTGACTCAATGGAACATTTGCCGGTACATTTTCCATATGAAGCAAAGATAGCAGGTCCCGTGCAATATCGATGGATGTATCCATTTGAAAGGTAATATATGCACTTGATTTTTGTATTTCAAATTGTTAATTTTGTAAAACTTGGTTAACATATAAAGTAACTGTTGTATTGTAGATTGCTCCATCAGTTGAAAAAAGATGTTAAAAATAAAGCTAGAGTGGAAGGGTCCATTTGCAATGCATTCTTGGTTCGTGAAGCATCGATATTTTGCTCTTACTATTTCGAGCGTCATGTTTATACACGTAATCGAAAGGTACCTCGAAATGATGATGGTGGATCTGAAGACGACGATGAAGAAAAGTTGACTATATTTGCACATCCTGGCCGCCCATATGGACAAATCAAGACGAGAAGGTTGACTGAAATAGAATTTAACGCAGCACATTCTTACATATTGGTTAATGAAGAGAAAGTGCAACCTTACCTCAAGTATGATTCTAATAGATATTCAAAGTCATTTGTTTTATAACTCCTGATGAGTTTAAACATATTTTAATCTTTATGTGTACAGGATGTATGAAGAGATATTGAAAGAGCTACATCCAGACATGAATGAACATGATCTTCAGCCAGAAGTGGATAAAAACTTTGCTTCATGGTTTGAAAATTATGTGAGTGTTCAGATTGTTGTTGTTGTTGTTATTATTAATATTATATTATTATTATTATCATTATTATTGATTTTTTTTACAAATTTGTAATAATGTAGTTTTTTATTTTTCATATAGGCACGCCAAAATCAAATAAAGAACAAGTATATACATGATCTTTCTAGAAGACCATTATGGACGGTGAAATTATATAATATATATTTTGTCAATGGTTACAAGTTTCATACGGAATCATATGGCTCTAACAAACTGACAATGAATAGCGGAGTGTGTATAAGTAGCGACTCATGTGATTACTACGGCAAGTTGTTGGAAATATTAGAAGTGGAATATCCTGGTTTGCCAACTAAAAGCACAGTATTGTTCAGATGTGATTGGTACGATCCTACACCTAATGTAGGAGTCAAGGTCCATAGCCAATATAAATTGGTTGACATAGATAAACGAAGAAAGTTCAAGAAGTTCGAGCCATTTGTTTTAGCTTTTCAAGCTACTCAAGTTTGTTACATGTCATACCCCAGCATGAATCAAAACATGTCTAATTGGTTGGCTGTATGTAAAGTTAAACCACGAGGATGGATTGATGTACAAAATAGTGATCATCAAAAAGACGTTGCTTTTCAAGAAGATGAAGTTGAAGCAAATGACATCATTAGCACTACACAAGAACCATCCACAAGTTCACATGATGATCAAGTAGATGAAATTGAACCAAATGACATCATTAGCACTACACAAGAACCATCCACAAGTTCACATGATGAAACACTCGAGTATGGCGATATCTCAACCAACGATTCTGATGATGAAAATAATGATGACAACGAGGATGAGTTAGAGTATAGTACATCAACAAATGAAGAAGATGACGATGGAGAAGACGATCATTCTAATGATAATAGTGATTAACACATAGTTTTATTTTTGTGATTAGTTTTATTTCAACAGATGATGAATAATTTTATTTCGATGGTTTTTTATTTATTTATTAAAATTTTGATTTATTGATCACTGGTTGGTTAAATATTGGTAGCAAAAAATAGTTAAATATCTTAAAAGTTTAAATTTCCAAAAGAATAACATTAGTAAAATCAAATATTTGTGAAAATTGCATATTTATTGTAGTTTTCAATTTGGAAAGGATAACAATTATTTAGTATTTTATAATTTCAAATATAAGGTCAAAAAAGACTAGAACCGAAAAAGATATAAATATCATTTAATCTACTATGCTTCTCCCCCACTATGGGCCTAGGATTAGCATGATTCTTATTTGTCATGATTATACATCAAATCAATAAATATAAATTAATTAATAAATCAAATAATATTTAGTCTTATTTATCAAGAAGCAGACGTGTTTTTTTTATGTTTTTCTAAAAGTGACATATGAGTATTTATCTAACATACATTTGCTTTTAATTTATATATTTTACTCTAATCAAATAATATATTTACTTATATTTAAAAAACGGAAAATCGTAAAACTGATAAAACCTGACTACAAATCTTTAGTCGTAAAAAAAACGAGGATAAAAAATATAAGCGTAACATAAATAATTTTGGCTGTTTATTTTTTACGTCGAACCAATTTCATACAATTTTCGAAAATCTCTATCTAAATATATAAAAATTCTTTGACACCATCGTTCAGCTTGAGTTGTAATATAACTTTTATTTTCATTTACGTTTTATATTTATTAATAAGTTAAATAAATAGTTTTAAATAATAATAGAATATATATATTATATTAAATATAAAAAACAAACAAATAATAAGAGGGGAGAAACGAATAATAAGAAGATGAAGATATTTTGCCTTTTATCAATTATCCTGTCCCATCATTCCATTCATATATCAGGCGCCACTTTATTATATAAAATTAATTAATAGGTTAGACCTCATAGAGGGGGAGATTAATAGACCCTGCCTTTTTTTTTTCGGGTCAAATTAGATCACATGGAAAACACCATCAATCAATAAATGGAAAACACATATGGTCCCGCCAATATAGTGATATTAAACGTATTATGAGACTTCAATTTCAAATATAAAAACTGTTATAGATAATGATAACCGGTTTAATTCCCTCTACGACTCTACCCATTCCCGGCAAAACAAATCTCCCGATATTCACTCTCTTGAAAACCAAATCCTATTTAATTTAACCCTAACTTGCCTATGTAGATGAAATTTTTTTGTGCTGCTGTTCTTCCCTCGTCTTTTTCTAGAGATCTATCGGTGCTTCCTCTGGTTCGGCCTGCTTCACACATCTTCCAGGTCGGTCTATCTCTTTGTCTTCTCCTTAGTGTATGTTTTGTTTTATCTCTAGTATTTGATCAGTAAACCATCTGAAGTGCTAACAAGACTGTCAAAATCAGTTTGTGCTAACAAGATAAAACAGAGAAATCCTAATCCTAAAATGCGTATAGAAAACGAATATCAAAATCCATAAACGAGACTGTCAACATGCCTGGTGAATAAGATGACCACCTGGTAAAACCACTTTTTTGTCTTCACTCTAGGTCAATTTAGGAGATGCCCATGTGTCACTCTGTGTGAATTTTGATGATACTTCTATCACTCTTAGTATTGTTTTGACATGGTCAACTTCTTTGTTTTCCACAAATAAGCTTTACCCTGTATTAAACCTAGCCGACCATATTTATTTCCAATGAGCAATCAAATTGTGCTTCTTTACTAATTATCAAGGAGATGAATCGATGGGGTTGGGAACAATGGGTGTGGGTGGGTCTTAACTCAAAGAAATTTGTGTATTTTGTAATAACAAATAACATTCGTGTGTAGTTATAGATAAACTCACATACATACACAACCTTATTTCATTTTTTAATCTTTAGTTTTGGTCACTGAACTAATATTTTTTTAACTTTGTTGCTGGTTCTTGAAATAATATTTTAAATTTTAATCTTTATTTTGGTCCTTGATTTTTTTGAACAAATTTTATTTATAATGTTTGGTTCACTTCTTATTGTTACTGTTTTAAGAGAAAATGTAAAGTTTTATTTTATACAATACTTTATACATACACTTTATTCATTATATTGGAGTGTGTGACGATTTTCTTTTGTTATGTATAAAAACGATACAACTGAAAACGAACAACTATTTTAGCTTATACATTGTACGATAACAAATGTATTTCTATTTTGATTATAATACAGGAAAGATGTCGTCGTTTCCATTAACAGGAGCTTCAACAGGGCCACATAAACATATACACCGACTGTTACAAAGACGTACTAATGAAGCATCTACACCTGCGTTGTCATCTACATCCCCACTGTTTGGTACTGTATCAGGCTCATCATCCACTCTTTCAACCACACCAGCCCCATCATCCACCCCTTCCCCCACACCAGTCCCATCGTCTGTCCCTTCCCCCACACCAGCCCCATCGTCTGCCCCTTACCCCACACCAGCCCCATCATCTGCCCCTTCCCCCACACCAGCCCCATCGTCTGCTCCTTCCACCACACCAGCCCCATCGCCTGCTCCTTCCCCTACACTAACCCCATCACCTACCCCTTCCCCCACACTAGCCCCATCGTCTGCTCCTTCCCCTACCACAGCACAATCCACACCGATTGTTACTGAAGAACAAGACACACGCTTAGATGGACGTTTACATATTCAAGTTCAGGCGAAGGAGTAAGTTAAATACCGATTCATTTTCATAATACACTGTTATTTTTTTGTTATGTTGAGCATTACAATCATAATACACTGTTATTTTTTATTATGTAGGTTAGTACCTTCAGGAAAATGTGCATATATAATTAAAAAATCATTCCTAAATAGAGTGGACCCAAATGGGTATAAGTGGGCGACTATAAACAAAGAGATAAAACAATTTTATTTGGAAGAGTTTTAGGTACATATACTATTATTAAGCTTTTATGTAACTATTAGGCATATTTTGCTATCAAATAACTCAACTGTTATGTATTGTAGAAAAAATGTCATTGGGATGTTGCATATGCTGGGTCCGTCAAGACTGCTTGGGAACATAAGGCAAAACAGAGTTATCGACAATATATTTATAACATGAGCTCACCTGAAAGAAATTCAACCCTTGAAAAGCCAGTTCACATAGAACAAGCAGTGTGGACTGCTTGGAATGCAATATGGAATTCAGAGGAGTTCAAAAAAAAGTCTGAGCAAAATAAAAAAAATAGGCGTAAAGGTGCAGAAGGTGGAAAGGCTCCACCTACCCATAATGGTGGATCGACTTCTCATAAACAAATTGCTATTGATATGGTAATTGTTTTTATTGATTAATATCATATTTTCAATACATATTGTGGTGAGATTTGACATATTTTTGTTATTAATTTAGGAGGAATATACGGGACCAGCTCCATCTTGCTTTGATATATTCATGTTTACTCATACTAAGGATCATGATGGGAAGACGTTAATGGATGAGAGATCTAAAAAAGTTCATGTAAGTTTATTTTGAAGTTATATAATAATAGTAAGTTAAAGATCTTTTATAAATTATATATTAATGCAATGATGACATTCTAGGATTATTATGTGTCACGACGTGCAGATTTGGAAGAAATAGGAGAGGAAGTTGATGACAACGATCTGTTTTATAGAGCTGTGGGAGGACATGATCGTAAAAGAAGAATTTATGGGCTTGGCTCATATGGTAGGTCGATTTTTCTTGCAAACTCTTCTAAAGAGTGTACTCCACCTGATATAAATTCACATTCTGAACAACATCAAGTCAAGTCCAAGATCCAAAAAATGGAGGATACTATACAACAACAACAAATGGAGTTGAATGAAATGAGAAGCACGATAAACGATATGAGAAGCTTGATTGAAAAATGATACATTTTTATTGTTATTTTACTATTTGTAGCTACGTATGCTATTTGATTTGTTTGATTGATGTTTTGAACAATTAAGAACTTATATAATTTATTTTATTTTCTATTGCATTTTCGTAATGTTGATATTTTTAGAAAATGGTTTTGGAAAAGTTTATGTTGTATTGGTTTGCATTTTGTTATGAAATTTATCTCATCGTCATGTTTTTGCTACAAAAATATCCCATTATTAATTTGCTATGAATTTATTTCGTCATATTTTTTGTTACGGAATATTAGCTATGAAATTAGTATATTCATACGCCACTACAAAATATTTGTTATGGAAATAGTTTGTGGCAAATTTACTACGGATACTTGTTACGGAGTTAGTCAGTAGCGATTCTGCTACAAAATATTTGTTACGGAATTAGTCCGTGGGGAAATGGCTACGGAAAATTGTCACGGAATCAGGATGTAGCGAAATTACTATGGAATATTAGAGACGGAATTAGGGCGTTGCAATTTGCTACGGAAAATTTCTTACGGAATTAGACCGTAGCGAATTTGCTACAGAACATTTGTTACAGAATTAGTCCGTAGTGACATTTCTACAAAAACTGCTACGGAATGTCTCCGTCGCCAATGTGTTACGGAATAATTCTGTAGCAAATCCCGTAGCAAAAATGCTACAGATTCCGTAACGACCCTTTAGCTACGAGGATTTTCTCCGCGGATCGGTTCCGTAGCAAAATCCGTAACCATTCGTGTTTAGCTACGGAATATCATGTTTTTGCTACGGAATTTTTCCGTAGCTATTTGACATTTTTCTTGTAATGGTCTAAGCCATGACTAATAATTTGTATTTACCTAATTAATAGAAGCAAAGTCCATTTGGGTTGCCCTCATAGCTGGAGGTTTGGTAGAAAGTTCGGTAGAGAGAAATGTTGGTTTATTATGGGATTAATAAATCAATAGAAATATAAGATATGGTTTGTTAATATATTAAAGTGATAATATATTAATTAGAAACTATGTTGATTGATTAATAATTAACCAGAAATTAATTGGATTAATTTCTGTGGCATTAATTAGATTAATCAGGAGGTCAGGGATTAAAGTCGTACGAATTCAATAGTTGAATTGCGGCGCGCGGCGCGCAAATGTAAAGGCTGCGACGCGCGTACATATCCGTACGAATTCAATAGTTGAATTGCGGCGCGCGGCGCGCCAATGTAAAGGCCGCGACGCGCGTACACATAATCCGGAAAATAGGCTGCGGCTAGGGTTTCTAGCTTTACCCTTTGGTTCCCTATAAATAGGGAACCCTAGACCTCATTATCAGTTGCTCATTCTTCAATTCTCTCTGGAATTTTCGTGACCTTCCTCTGGCTCCCTGGGTGTGATCTCATTTGAGGCAGGACACTTGTGCTGCTAGCTTCAAGATTAAAACTAAAGGTTAGTTTTCTGATTTATTCTTTTAGTTAATTTTTGTTTGGCCTTTAGGAATTAGTTACATGTTCAAAGTAAGAAAACATAGATCTTTTCTAGGTTGCATGTGAACTTAGGTTATTTAGTTCATGGTTGCGGAAAACCTTTCAGTTATAAACATGTATCAAACCATACAACTATGTATGTATATGTATATATATTTTGGTCGAACATTATACATATAAATTTAGAATTAGTATATAGTATTAAATTTTACTAAATGTTTAATATATGTTATTTTATGACCTATTTACGTTTTAGTTACCGTAACGAACGTCGTAAAATGTATCTGGTCAATTATTGTCAAAAATACGGATTTACAAACACAAAACTTAATAAACGATAACTTATAACGTTGTAAATATACCTTATTACTAATTGTCGAGAAGACGGGTGTTACATTAACTCTCTCCAAGCAAATAAAATCTTTCTTCCTTTTAACATTTGTAAAACGAATGCGTTCCCTTTGTTCTCTTGACAATTCTGCTTTTCGGGTAACTTTCATCCTTCCACACCGGTCTCTTCCACTGGTCTCTTCCACTGGGCCACTGAAGTTACCAAATTGCCCCTCTTCCTCACCCTCCATCTCCTCCTGTGCCATGTCAGCCCATGACATTCGTGGTGTTAGGGTTTTAAGGTTTTCTGCAGATTGAGTCATTGAAATATAATTTTTCCATCTTAGACACCCAAATTAAAGAAGAAAAAGAACATCATCGATACAAAACAATTAGTTGATGAGTCGATTCAACGAAAACAAAATTGACCTGTCAGAATTAACGGTGGAATCCAATAGATCGTCGTAGGTGGCGTAGATGGATGTAGACGACGGAGGATAAGCGGAGGTGTGTCTTTTATGAGCTTTACATCATTAGGGAGATACATGTCGCCGTCTGCGTTAGTTCATCAAAGAGACAACTCTAAAAAATCAAACAATTGAAGAGAAACAATCAGGTAGACGGAAAGGCGGTAGTCGAAGATGGAGGTTTGCACCAACACTCACCGACGACGGCGATGGTACAGGGTATCGGCCCTCGATTTAGAGGGGTATGTGTTCTCCTGGTTGAGAGAAAATCTTTGCAGAGAGAAACGGGGATGGAGATAGACTGATAGAGTGAAGATGGAAGCGGTGGATACAGCTGTCCATCCCTCTGAAACGTGTCGTCCCGAAAAAAAAAAGATCAAAAAAAGAAGCAAAAAAAAAAAAAAAAAAAAAAAAACCAAAAAAAAAAACGTTACACAAAGTAAGCAAAAAGACGAGAATTAAAATATATATAAATTATACCCACAACTGAAAAGGAACGTGATGAGTAGATGTTTTCATGTCTAACTAAATCAAGTTCATCATTTACTTAAAACAAATAACAACCGTCGAAATGTACATCGAAAATTAAATACTTTAATATATTTCTCGACATTACTTATTTGATATGATTTTACTTTAAAAAAACTAGAATTCCAAAATTATCTCAAAAGCAAAAAAATATTGAACGATATATAAAATACTAACGATGACCTAAAATATCAAAAAAGAAAAACAAAACAAATTTACTTTAAATCATATCTATCTATTATAATAAATCAAACCTAAAGATGTCATATGACATTTTTTAAGACCCCCAATTGGCAAGTGGCATGCTAATATTTATTTCTAGATTTTTTCCCGCTTATATACATATTATCATATTTTTATTTCTAGATTTTTTCCCACTTATATAATTTTTTTACTAATTATATAAAATAAATAATTTTTTTATAAAACTTTATTTAATTCTCAACCGTGTAACACACGGGTGTATAGACTAGTTTATAAATACTTTAGCACAACGATAATCCTATTTACGATGTGTTTGTTTTCCCCGTTCTTATTTTCCGGAATCAGGTACATTCACAGCTCATCTTTTCCAATATATGGGGGATCTCTCAAGTTTGGGCTTCTTCAACGACCGTGTTCACCAATTCGTCAACCAACCGACCGAAGAGGAATCGAGGGCACCGTGCTCACTAGTTCATCGACCCTATTGTGACTATATAAATTGAAGTTGCGTTTGAAAGCCAAAACACACCATTCGTCAACTTAACTCTATTTTTTTTACTGTAATGGACGGAAGAGGAAAGGACGCACCAGCGATCGGCATTGACCTCGGAACAACTTACTCATGTGTCGCCGTTTGGAAGCATGGTCACATCCAGATCATTCCGAATGATCAAGGCAACAGAACCACACCGTCTTGTGTTGCTTTCGTTTATGGAGAACGTTTAATTGGCGATGGCGCCAAGAACCAAGTGGCCATGAACCCTTCTAATACCATATTTGGTAAGCCTTTTAATCTTGATATTATTAAGCATAAGAAAATTCCATATTCAGCAGAAGAGTTTTAGGGAACAGTTTGAATAGTCAACGATGGACTCTGATATTATGAAAATTATTGTGCATGAAGTTTCTACATTGTGGATTACATTCAAATCCACTAAGTTTTGATCCTTATTATAAGCTAACCTTTGAATAAGGTTACACCAATAGTGTTATATGGTTTTTTGGGTTTGGGTTGCATTAATGTGAGAAAAACTCATTTAGATAACAAGGTATAGCTCTATCCTATCGTGGACTGGGATATTTACTTGATGTTTCTTTGCTATTTTGATACATAATACCTTAAAATTGTCTTTTAAACGTTAACCAGTACATCTACTTTTAGAGCTGCATACGGGAACTAAAATCTTTATTTGATACGCTAGTTTTCTCAATTTTACTTAACTGTTGGCTTAATCCTGCTGTGATTTTTTAGATGCTAAGAGGTTGATTGGAAGGAGATTCAGTGATTCCAAAGTGCAGGAAGACATTAAGTTGTGGCCTTTCAAGGTCATAGAAGGTCCTTCCAACACACCAAAGATTGTTATCTCCTATAAAGGTCAAGAGAAGGAATTTTTGGCTGAAGAAATTTCATCGATGATTCTTGGCAAGATGAAAGAAACTGCCGAGGCATACCTCGGAAAAGTTGTGGAAAATGCTGTGATAACTGTTCCAGCTTACTTTAACGATTCACAACGTCAAGCTACAAAGGATGCCGGTGCTATTGCTGGACTAAATGTCATGCGAATCATCAACGAGCCTACAGCAGCTGCAATTGCTTATGGTTTAGACAATAAGTCGGATATTAATCGCAAGATTAACGTGCTTGTCTTTGATTTGGGTGGTGGGACTTTTGATGTCTCTATATTGACAATAGAGGAAGGTGGTGGTACCCTTGAGGTGAAAGCAGTTGCTGGTGACACCCATTTGGGAGGTGAAGATTTTGACGGCCGTATGGTGGATCACTGTGCTCGGGAATTTAAGAGGAGATGGAATAAGGACTTGACGGGTAACAAACGAGCATTGGGGAGGTTGAGATGTGCTTGTGAGAAAGCGAAAAGGATTCTCTCATGCAATATTCTGACTACAATCGAAATAGACGGCTTGCATGACGGGATCGATTTTTCTATGAAATTTAGTCGAGCTAAATTTGAAGAGCTCAACATGAGTTCGTTCATTAAATGTATTGATACTCTTGAGGCATGTTTAAGTGACGCAAAGATGGATAAATCATCTGTGAACGAGGTGATCCTTGTCGGCGGCTCAACAAGAATTCCAAAGGTCCAATGTATGTTGCAGGAATTTTTCGAAAGAAAAGATCTATCCAAGAGCGTGAACCCTGATGAGGCAGTTGCTTATGGTGCTGGCGTTATGGCAGCAAAGTTAAGTGGTAACACAGATAAACGTTTTCGAGATTTGTTGTTATTAGATGTCACCCCTTTGTCTCTTGGTATAGAAATAAAAGGAGAAGTTTTTGATGTTTTGATCCCACGGAACACTCCAATACCTACTAAGAGTTCCAAAATTCATTCGACATGCTATGACAACCAAACTCAGGCATCTATCAAGGTGTACCAAGGTGAAAGAGCCAAATCTACAGATAACCATTTGTTGGGGATGTTCACACTTTTTGGAATACCCCCGGCTCCAAAAAGGGTTTCAAAAGTCAACAACTGCTTTGAAATAGATGCCAATGGGATCCTCATAGTGACGTCGGAGATACTATCAACCGGTGCGACTGAGAAACTCACAGTTACCAACCAAAATGGAAGACTCTCCAAGGATGAAATAGAGAAGATGGTAAAAGATGCTGACAAGTACAAACATGAGGACCGAGAATACAAGAAGAAAGCAAATGCATTCAATGCATTAGAGGACTGCATATACAACATGAAGAATAAGATGAAAAAAATGGTGAACGGTGAGAAGTTGAAGAAAATGGAGCGTGCGGTTGCAGACACTACCAAGTGGCTTGAGCAGAACCAAGCTGCATCTGTTGATGAGCTTCACCGCATGAAGGAATATCTTGAGTCTATATGCATTTGAGAGTTTTAGGTCTTAAATTATGGTCGTTAGATTTATATTCTATGGTCTTTTTTGTTTTCATTAAGTAGATGATGTTGAAACAGTAACCTGCAACTTCTTTAAAGTGAACCAATCCAAAATGTTTTAAACCAAGAACCATTTTGTATCAGTTGATCAGGTGTGAACAAAAAAAGATGGACATGATCAGTTACGTTAATGGGATTAATTTACGTTGTTGGTTAATTACTTAATCTTCATTTGGAATGCTATTATGAATATGATATTGGTACATTATATATTTTTTTAGATAAAGAGTGTTTTGGTCTATATAAGAAATATGTTGAGCAGAAAATGGTTTCGCACCATAATCTTGAAAAATATATTGGCGTGAAGAAATTATGAGCAGATAAGGGTAGATTATCCTTACTAAATGAAAATCGAGCAACCAATCTACACCGGTTATACCTCCGAGAGAATGTGTACTTGTGGCTTTAAGTGGAACTGTGGAAGACACAATCCTTCAAATCTTTGCCAAGCATTCTTAGTTTGAGTTTCAATGCCTCATGAAGATCATATATCAGATTATGCCAACAATATGTCTTAAGTGCATATTTAACCAATATATTATTACTTTGCTTAAAATTTTAGTTTATGTCACATACTTCACTAACACTTTCCATCATACTTGAAAAATAATCTTCAGAACCCAAATAAAAGTGAAACTAAAAGTTAGGTTTTTCTTGGGTTTAAAAGTATTGAATTTTGTCTTCTCTTTAAAAAAAATATACGCTTATCAAACATGTTTTATGTTTATATTCTAATATTTTTAAATATTAAATATGTAAACATTGACAAACACTTTCACTACCTATTTAAGTAAACATTTAATTCATTATTATCTTAATTTCAATTAAAATATTAGGGTGCGTTTAGTTGCGGAAAACTGCTTTGTTTTCCGAAAAAAATTTCCAAGAAAAATGAGAAATCGGAAAACGCGTTTAGTTCGTCAATTTTTCCAAAGTTTTCCAAGAAAATGAAAATTTTTCATTTTCCAAAAATTACAAAGAATTTGGAAAATTTTGGAAAACCCAAATTTATTGTTTTCTAAATTTTTCTATTTCCAAAATTTTTCTAAAATATACAAAAACACACACACACACACACACACTCATTCTCACCTACACCCCTAAAATTACATCTACACCCACCCCCACCCCACCACCTACCCACCCCACCCTACCCCCACGCACCCCCACCCCACCTACCACCACCCACCCCCACCCACCCACCACCACCCACACCCACCCCCACCCCACCCAACCCCATCTCCACCTACCCCCACCACCCCCACCCCAACCCACCCCACCCCCATACACCCACCCTCACTACAAGAATTAGTGCTTTTAGCGGCGACACCTTTAGGGGCGACATGAGCTTTAGGGGCGACACCAAGCCTGACGAGCCGAGGGTCGCCGCTAAAGCACGTGTCGCCCCTAAAGGTGTCGCCGCTAATACCTGGATCCGATCGTGTCCACTGTTTTAAATCCTAGCCATCGAAACCCTAGCCAATCGGACGGTCAAAAATCAGGCGGGAGATTTTCCCTCCTAGTGAATTCACGTGTCGCCCCTAAAGCCTGGTGTCGCCTCTAAAGGGTGTCGCCGCTAATTTCGTGATCCGGATGCTATCGCTTGGTTTAATCTTGGCCTACGGTGGAAAAAAAAGCGGTAACTTTTCCCCCCTTTTTTTTCGGATGTCGCCCCTAAAGCCTTAAAGCGAATTTCACCCATCAGACTACTCTTTCACGCATTCTGTCTAGTGTTTTGCCCCAAATTTTTCTCTCGACTTCCTGCGATTCCAGCAGTGGTTTTCGATGGTTTTGAAGCTTTTTTTGGTTGTAATCTTCTAAAATAAAGGTAATTTCTCATATATTAAACTTAGGGTTTGTAATTTATTGTAGTTTTAATGATTGTTTCATGTTTTTTTGTGGTTTTGAAGCTTATTTTGTTGAAAGATCAATCTCCAACGGAAGATACTTGTAATTTTCTACAAAAAGGTAATTTTCTTATATATTAAACTTAGATTTTTGTGATTATTTGGTGTTTTAATTGTTATTTGATGATTTATGTAAAATATGTTTGTTTGGAGATGTTAATGTATATAGTTGTTGTTAATGTTAGTTATAAAAACTAGTTTTGATATACCCAATTGATTGAAATTGTATGAAAATTATAATGAATTGTATGATATTTTAAGAACTTAATTGCATGATATTGATTCTTAGATAATATGTATATAAAGTTTTGATTGTAGGATTGTATATGGTTATTTTGATATGAACACTTGATTGAATTTGTATGAAAATTCTAATGAATTGTATGATATGTTAATAACTTAATTGTTAAGAACTTAATTAGTTAGGACTTAATATTATGTATTGGATGTTATGTTTAGGATGATTGAGAAATGGGTAGCTAATGGCAAGCGGCCTTTACCGTTAGTTTGGGATAGGGCCGCTACCTACATTCCGGTTGGTGACAATTATGACATATTTATTCGTGAGGCTAGCGATTATATTTGGCGAGACATCCCATTAGACAAAAAATCATGGGCAGAAGTTCCAGAAGACCAAAAGAATGGCTTGTGGGAGCACCTACGGGTAAATTATTTATATAATTATATTTCATTTGTTGATTTTTTATTACTTTTTATTTATCTAACTTTTTTTTATTTGTAGACATACTTTGATTTTGATTCACTTAAAAATGATCCCGATAGAAGAGCTTTATGGGAGGGCATTGAATGTCAAGTAGGAAAGCATTATAGAGGCCGTAAATCCACTGCGAATGACTATTTTGGTAAAAATGGAGGGGTGAATGATGTGGAGAGAGCAAGGGCTAATCCCCCCCGGGGTATGAAACCACAAAACTCGGACAGTGCGGTTGATCTTTTCATGAGTCCTAAATTTCTTGAGCGCTCTCAACAAAATAGTGGTAATCGTGCCAAACAAACAGTAAAGAACCGCGGAGGGACAAGTACCTACATTAATGCTGCATTCAAGAAAGTAAGTTATAATTATATGTGTTAGTTTTAGAGTATAATCTAATTTTTTATGTGAAACAAGGCATTACCAGAATTGAAGCCTATCATGAAGCACATACTGATAAAGAAGGGAAGTTTGATAGCCCAGATGTTGAGGAAAAATATGTAAGTACATTGGTGTTTTTTGTTTATAGTTATATGTATATTATTGTTTTTTTACTTTAAATAAGAAGTATACTAATCTATATTAATCATCATTGTAAATTACAGAATGATTTACTTCGTGAGTTTAACGAGCAATACGCAATATGTAACCCCACAAACACTCCAGTAGACGAGGTGGCTGTATTTGAAAAAGTGCTCGGTACACGACGAGGACACATAAGAGGGATCGGACATAAACCGTCTGGAAAACAAAGTTCCAAGAATCCTTCTTTTATGGAGGGCCAATCATCACAACCAACACAGAGTACTGAGGTTAGTTGTAACTTATTTGATAATGACTTAATACATTTGTTGTGTACTTAATACATTTGTTGTGTACTTTGTAGATGGATGATATAAACCGTTTATTCAACAACCCAAGAAAAGTTGAAAAAAATGAAAGCATATATGCGACAATTGCAAGAAGAAGAAGATGATGATAACGATGATGGAAACGGTGGTAATGATGAGTAGTTTTTTTAGTTTATGACAACTAGTTAATGTTTTATTTAGTATTATAAGATATGTTATGGATTTTGAGACATGTTATGGGTTTTGAAACATGTTATCGGATTATATAAATATTTCTGGATGTTGTTTAAATTTCTGCATTTTCTGGAACCTGTCTGAATTGATTAAGAACATCTGTAGTAAGAACTTAATGAAAATAAGGCATTTTCTGGAACCTGTCTGAATTGATTAGGGGCGACACTTTTAGGGGCGACATAAGAGTATTAGCGGGGACACGTATTAGCAACGAACGTTTTAGTGACGGTTAACCATAATGGTGACGAACTCTTTAGTGGCGACCCTATAGGGGCGACTTAGCAGTATTAGCGGCGACGGAATTAGCAGTGACCCTTTTAGGGGCGACATGGAAGCAGTAGCGACGAAGCATTAGAAGCGACACTTTTAGCGGCGACATGTCGCCCCTAATACCTTTAGGGGCGACTTACTGGACTATTAGGGGCGACATATGTCGCCGCTAAAACCACTAATCCTTGTAGTGCCTACCCACTTACCCGCACAACCCCAAATGAAAAATTGGAAAATGACAATTGATAGAAAATAGATATCTAAACACGTTTTCTGTTTTTATAAAATAGAAAATGAAAACAGAATCGGTTTTATCTAAACGCATTTTCTAAATTTTCAATAGAAAACTGAAAATGAAAACTCATTTCGTTTTTCTGAAAATGAAAAATGGAAAACGGAAAACAGTTTTCCGCAACTAAACGCACCCTTAGGTCTTATAAAGCTTTTCCCATAGGTTTTTGATGAGTTATTCCCCGATCAAACTAAAATGTAAAAATCGAAGAACGTCCATACTCTACGGAGGATGTGTATATAATTATGCAGGACGTGTACATAATTGCAAGAATTTTAAGTCGTTGCGCAATTGAAAACATGATTATTTAAAATTTCGTTACAAAATTATAATTATGGTCTTTTATAATTTCGTTAGTACGGTCATTGCTAATTTAACTATTTAGCAACAACTACATGTCCTTAAAAAATATCATCTGCAATGACAGTTCTTCTAGTAGCAAAGAAGGTAAGACAACGAAGTATGAACCAAACCAAAATGACTTCAAGTTGAAATTTCACCAACACTTGTTTCTGTCACGATGCTTTTGTACTCACCAACTATTACACATTTAATAATCAATATTCAACTTCAAAATCCTTATTTTAAAAAAATATATATCGAATTGAACCTAGTTGGTTGAATGAAATTGAACCTTTTTTTCAAAAATCATTCAATCCATTTTAGGGAAGAACATATTTGATCAATGATCAACATCTAATTGCTTTCCCAAAGTTCATCAAACGGTCAGTAGTCGGATAGTTCCCTGTCGCTCTGATTGTAACAATCTTTAAAATCACATCTATGAGCACGAATTGGTCCAAAGACAAGGGTTCTTTCTTTAGTTCACCAATTCTAGTTAACCACCCAAGTCCAAGTTTGACTTGGAGAAATCATCAACGGTCAGATATCTTGTTCTTGTTTTACATGCTAAGTCAACACAAAATCTTACCTTCCCGGAAACAAACAAACCCCCAAATTCAAATCATTTAAAAGCAAAATCCGGAAACAATATGAACATATCTCTCTTTGTTTTTGTGTGTCTGTTACTATCTTGTCGATCAAAAAGTGATATAAAAGTCAAAACGTGCATTAAGACTTTTCGGTTTTACATAACTAAATACAAAAAGTAACAGCCATGGGTTCTTCAGGTGGAAGATTGAACACTCGTTCTTCAATTTCTCAACACCAAGGATTTTCTTTTGACAATTCTTTAAGTAGTCTTGTTTCAAATGACAACAAGAACGAAGAACGGAACTGGGGTTTGTTTGATTTTAACAACAAAGTTGAAAGTCCAAAGCAGTCTCTTACACCCTTTTATACGTCTTCTTTCATGTATACAAACCCAAATCAGTCCATGGATCCTCCTTTCTTCTCCTTCAATTCCAATGTAAGTTTTCATTTTCGGAAAAAGTATTGATCTTTTATGTGATTGGGCTAATGGGTAGTTTCTGTTTTTGGTATATTGTTGCAGATTATTTCATCTTCAGGGAGTTATTCTGATTTTCATTTCAAGGAGGAAACAGCAAATATTTCTGATTTAAATCTTCAATTCCAAACTGGGTCTAACTCATCTTCAATTTCCGGAAACAAGAAGGTATGCGCGGTTCTGGGTTCTTTATATAATTGGTAGCGACATGGTCAACGGTTGTATATATGGACTTTTTTTTGAAAGGATAGCTTGGTTCTTTCTATGTATCTTGACCTGTTGACTATTTTGGTCAAATGTCTACTATTATCTTTTTCAATTTCATTGTGCGTTGTTAATGAAATCTAGTTTAAGAGTGTTGAAATTTTGTTGCCTTTTTCTGTTTTGATGCAGGAAGATTCTATGAAATGTCAAGTTCTTGATTGGAATGTCAAAAGTCAATACAAACCAATTGACTTCTCAATAGAAATCAGCAGAAGTGAACCAGAATCCGGACAATCATCTCAATCCCATTGCAATTTTAACCCAATTCGAGCTACTAAGGAGCAAAGCAAATATCAAGATGGTTATAATTGGAGAAAATACGGTCAAAAACAAGTTAAAAGAAGCAATAATCCTCAAAGTTATTTCAAGTGTACATATCCTAATTGTCCAACCAAGAAGAAAGTCGAGAATGACTTGAATGGGTTTATCACCAAGATCATTTACAAAGAAAAACATAATCATATAATGCCGCAAAACATTAAGAAATCTTACTCAAACTTGTTTAACAACAAAATAGTTGAGCATTCAAATCGTTTCGAGCCTTATTCTGAATGTTCCTTCATGGAAGACGAGCATGAGCAAGGATCCTCAATTTGCAAATCGAGCAATGACTATGAAAATGAGCATGAGGCTAAGAGATGGTAAGGTTTCGTTCATTTACATATATATCATTTGTCCGCGTTACACATATCTATTTTATTTTGTGGCCAATAATGATTTGATGTGAGAGAGAGAGAGAGAGAGAGAGAGAGAGAGAGAGAGAGAGAGAGAGAGAGAGAGAGAGAGAGAGAGAGAGAGAGAGAGAGAGAGAGAGAGAGACTGGACCTACAAAAATAAATAGTAAAGGAAAAAATGATTTATGATTTACATCCGTTTTTTTGCAGGAAATCAGATGAAGTTGAGAGTGAAGCGAACTTGTGTGGTGAGAATAAAACCATTCAAGAACCAAGGCTAGTTATTGAAACCAAAAGCGATATTGATGTACTTAATGATGGATACAAGTGGAGAAAATACGGGCAAAAAGTAGTTAAAGGAAATCCGAATCCAAGAAGCTACTACAAGTGCACATACGTAGGGTGTCGAGTGCGCAAGCTTGTTGAACGAGCCTCACATGATTTGCAGGTGGTGATCACGACCTATGAATCCAAGCACAACCATGGCGTACCTATGGCAGGTCGTGGTGGCAGTTATGTCATCAACCAATCGTCTGCAACTACTTCCACCACGACTACTAACAATTGTGGACCTTTACCAAAATACTCAACTAACATTAATGATATGAAGGGTTTGACCGGTTATCCTAGTCAAACTCATATTCTACATGCGTTAGAGAATTCTAGAAATTATGAGTTTGAAGAAAAA
Source organism: Cichorium intybus (assembly GCA_023525715.1). NCBI lineage: Eukaryota > Viridiplantae > Streptophyta > Magnoliopsida > Asterales > Asteraceae > Cichorium > Cichorium intybus. The sequence goes on from JAKNSD010000080.1 coordinate 761,931, forward strand.
TTCTTGTTTGAATCCAACACCGGAGAGTTAGTGTCAACTACTAAGGAAGAACCCGAAAGTGACTTCATCTTCAACTCATTTTTAGGCTAATATCATGATTACGTTCATCTCTATTGTATTATACTTTAGAAAATATGTTTTTGTATGCTTGTCCTAACCATAAGATTGTGAGAATTTATAAGTAGGATTTGATGTTCAAATTATGTGGGCATCATCTTCATTGCTTTTGACATATCGTGACTATCTCTTTCATGTTGAACAGGTTGGTGGGGCTCCTGGGATGGCGTTTACCACTCCTTTTGCCTTTACAAAAATAAAGCTTTTATGAAAATTACGGAAAAAGGTCTCATAACGAACAAAAAACGGAAGAAATTTGATTACCCCGTGAATAATCAAAACTGATCGTGTTACTGCTAGAATTATGGGCACTAGCAACAAATAAATTCGTCAGTAATCTGTTTCTAATCCCCTTAAACGGATATGTGTCTTGCTAGTTTTTAATGACATAATTATTAGAAAGTTAGCAACGGGGAGTTTGATTCATGATACTCTAACAATAGTAAGTTCAAATTTTACATTTGTACAGTCTTCTGACTAAAGAAAAGTGCGCTAAGACAAATGGAACATACATGTATCCGAAAAGGAACAAAAATACAATGCTACCTAAACATAGTTTTGTTCTACTAATTTGTACCTTGAGAGTATGGCCGAGAATCCAAGAACGAAAAACGAAAAAAACTCAAAGCTAATAGACGCTGCTAAAGAGTCATCAGTAAAGGCATTGTCAGCTCCTTCTTCTCATCGATACCACAGATGAACATGAACCTGTTGATATCTATAGGTACACCATGATCTACATTCACAATTATTCAGTCATCTCATGTGCAAACATAGTTTCTGTTATAGAAGAATCAGCCACAAAGAACTGTAATACCCCAATTTTTTCACAACACTTTTAATACTATGGTTTACATAATTATAGGTATTTTAACCTCAATACACAAAAGTTCCTTGAACAAAAACCATTGTTTACATGACATAACATGGGTGTTACATCATTAGCATCAACAAACCATAGCAAGGAAGTTAAGATTCCAAACCATCCAACAAAGTCACACTCCATCTAATGTTCCTTCTAATTCTGCAAGTCCACTTCAAGTGCATCTACACCTTGGAACAAGATCCTGAAATACACAGCATAAAACAAATACATAAGACTAACAAGTCTCGTGAGTTATATAGGTTTGGACAAAAAAAAAAATTTACTCATTTTCAAAAGTCTTTAACTTCAAATCATGTAATAATGCTTTACTTTCAAAAAGCATTCAATAACGTTTTGCTTTTCAAACCTTTCATGACAACACTTACTAACACTTTACTTTCAAAGCTTTTCATAATAATTTTTATTAAAACATTTTACATTCAAAAGCCTTTAATATCGTTTTAGCACTTCATAATTCCCATTCATAACTTCAACTTTGACCGGTATTCGCTATAGCTTGGGATTTTTATATTTAGGGTCTTAATCACAATCTAGTGATACCCCAAGTCTCTACTGGCGAAAAGAAGGAAATCAGTCCGTCTTAGTATTTGGTGTTTTAGGACATCTAGTTCGCAAAGGGGATACCGCCCCAGTAGACTCCTTCGTATTACCCTCGTGGGAACATAAATCTGGCCCAGAAGAACACTTTTACCATTTGGTAACAATTACATTTTCTTCCTTGCTTCAATACCAGTCATTAACAATCATACCTGAGCTTTTAGCGAAAATATATATAAAGGGAATGATTTCATGCAATGCTAATAAATTGCCAAAGCTTATAACATATCATAAATTGCAAGACTTTTCTAAAATCATTTAAATTTGTAAACATGTAAATAACTAGAAACACAATGCCATGTACCCATAATGGGAAAAAAACCACATGTAACTCACCGGGGACAGTTAAAGATGTCTAACTATATGTTCATAACACTCTTGTCCTTCTCTTGGGTTTTGACTTCTTTTGCACCTATAAATATATTATCAATGATCAATACAAAATTCTCTACATGAATCCTTATAACTTAATCCCCATATAGTTAATCATTTCGTTAAACTAATGTTTTTCCTTATTCATTAAATCTAATCATATGCATTAACCTTAATCTAGATAAAAAAATGCCTTCTGTTTAGGCTTAGCGTCGCGACCTATCACTGTGTCATGTCACGGCCATTCATCATTATCGTGATTAAGCAAGCATCTACTAGCTACGCGTCGTGAACTTACATGTCACGTCGCGATCAATGAAGGTTAAGCCTATTCTACTATATATTCATATTCTTCCTTGTTCTTAAGAACAATTTCCAAACACATGTATGTATTTCATCCAAGATAAATGCATGCTATTATCACATTCCTTTACTTCTTTTTTCGCATTAAAATTTTCATTATACTAAAGCATGCAATGACTAAGGTTTGTGATTTTACTCCTTTCAATTTAATAAATCCTTAGCTAGCATTTCCTCAAAAAGTTGAGAACTTACCTTAAGCTTGCATTTTCTAGAAATATTTTCTATCCCACTTGATCTTAAATCTTGAATTCCACCTTACTTAGTATGTCTACCAAGAACACCCACACCCACACACACTAAGGAATGTTCAAAATTGTGTACCTGAGGTTATTCGGTCCTTAAATACTTCCTCTTACATATCGCTAAGAGAATCCTTATCTCTAAGAGAGTCCTGTTGGAAATCCATGTTCGTGTTATGACATTCAAAACTTGAAGTTGCAACAGAAGCAAAAACATGAACACGAATTCCATTCCAAGAGGATCATGCTACATGCATGTAGAGATAAGGTGAAGAACAAGCATAGATAGAGTTCAAGATCATACCCTTTCTATTGTTCTTGGTTTGGACGATTTTGATGAGGCTAGGAATCAAGTTAGAATCCCTCTATAGCTTAGTCCACCACAAGCTTGAACACCTTTGATGCTAGTCTTGTTAACTTGCAATAAGAACACCTTTTCTCCTTGATGACAAAATCGGATTTTGCATGCAACTTGGAGGAGTTTTCTTTTGTTCTTGGCTGATTTGATACAAGTGTGAAAGTGTAGAAAAACCTCTCTAAAGGTTCGGCTAAAAAGAAGAAGAACCAGATGGAATTATGGAGAGCTTTCTTTTTAAAATATGAAGTTGGTGGTTCCCATGGTCAACATAGAGAACACCAATATTCCTCTTGTCTTTTGAGACTTTCAAAGACATGCTTTTTGAAGCATGTGGCCGATGACATGGTTAGAGAAAGGAGATTCCATGTACTTTATTATTTATAAAAAACTCATAACTTAAGTTTATAAATAATAAATCTTCACAATCTTTGTTTAATGAAATAACATTTAAATCATTTATCATGTATATAAACCCCTTTTAAACATGCATTATTTATGATGTAAGTATGTATATATATATATATATTTACAATGTGCATATTTTATTTAATTTACCAATTAAATTAAATAAAGGGTTTATTTATTATTCAATTAAATCATTTAACAACTTAAACAACTTAATTGTTATACATGATTAATTCATCACTTATGAATTATAAATCAACCTTTAATTTTGTAGTTATTATTATTTACCTCAAATAATAATAACTTACAAGATTAAATTGCAAGTTCATTATCATTTAATAGTAAATCTAATTTAACACAATAAATGATCAATTTGGTGTCATACTTGTTATTGGTGTGACCCTATAGGATCATGTATTATTAGTAATATCATTTTATGATCATCCTTGGGCATATAGAACTAACAGTCTCCCACTTGCACAAGGTTGCATCATAGAATGATACCGACAGTGATGAACGTCTAGCAACATTTCACTGCCCCCATTAATACATGACATAATGCCATTCAACAACATCCAATTCTTCAAAAGCACAAGGCTCTAATTGATGTACAAGGTTATCTATCAATTATCCCTTTGTCACAGACATCATGTTGAACATGAGACATGGATCTTAATCATTCTCATTTTATATTCTACTTTTAATCAGGCGCCTTAGATGTCTAACTCTCAACACATAAGAGGAACAAATCCCGTCTTGACTACATACGCCCCTCATATAGTTAGTACTATACATGAGTATGGCCTTTATGGTTGTCTATGTTTCAAGAACAACGATGAACCATATCAAAGCATAGCACTCCCTACACTTGAGTCCCAAATATGCATCTCAGGTCTAAGGATACAATGATAATACCTTTGTTCAAGAATCACTTATGACGATGATCCATGGAGTGATCTTGAAGCGGGTCAAGTCCAATACTTGTTCACTGACAAGTACCTATGAATTTGGTTGCAACCTTTTGCTACTTTTACCCATAAAAGTCAACCAATCCAATTCATATTAGTCTTACTTCATAATTGCTCCCACAACTATGATCGACTATGGACGTTTAGAATAACTAAATTATTCAAGGATTAAACATGCTAATAAAACACAAAATTATGAATGAAACATCACGTCACATATATTACATAATAATTTTTTGTTTACATAGTTTCATATTCATAAAACACTAAACACAAATCAAATCCATTCATTAGAGAAACGAAGTCCTATACCCTTAGCGTGACTTTCATGATTAGCTTGGGGTAAAGGCTTCGTGAATGGGTCTGCCAAATTCTGATCTGTATTAACCTTGTGAATACTTATTTCACCATTCTTAACTTCATGTCTTATGTAGTTATACATTCGGTGAATGTGTTTGGTCTTTTGATGCGACCTAGGTTCCTTTGCTTGAGCTATAGCACCTAGATTATCACAGAAGATTTCTATAGGGTCCCGAATGGAAGGAACAACCCCTAGATCTTCAATGAACTTTCTCATCCAGACAGCTTCTTGAGTAGCTTCCGAAGCAGCAACATATTCTGATTCTGTAGTGGATTGTGCAATCACTTCTTGTTTGGAACTCTTCCAAGATACGGCTCATCCATTTAAAATAAAGACATACCCAGATTGAGATCTCGAATCGTCCCTATCTGTTTGGAAGCTTGCGTCAGTGTAACCCTTTACTTTTAAGCTTTCTTCCAAACCACCGTATACTAAGAACATGTCTTTAGTTCTTCTTAAGTACTTAAGAATGTTCTTTACAGCAGTCCAGTGGGCTTCACCTGGGTTCTGTTGATACCTACTAGTCATGCTTAGGGCACATGAGATGTCGGGTCTAGTGCATAACATGGCATACATGATAGACCCAATTGCCGAAGCATATGGGACATGTTTCATCCTTTCAAGTTTAGTCCTAGTGCTTGGGCACTGAGACTTACTTAGGATGGTGCCATGTGGTATTGGCAAGAATCCTCTTTTGGAGTCTTGCATCTTGAACCTTTTCAAGATTTTTTCAATATATGCACTTTGGCTTAGACCAAAAAGTCTCTTAGATCTATCTCTATAGATCTTTATGCCTAATACATAAGCAGCTTCTCCTAAGTCCTTCATTGAGAAACAGTTCTCAAGGAACACTTTGACACCTTTCAAGGTTGGGATGTCATTTCCAAATAGAAGTATGTCATCTACATACAATACTAGGAATATGAATATGCTCCCACTAGCTTTCTTGTATACACAGGAGTCATCCTCGTTTTTGATGAATCCAAAATTTGTAATCTTTCCATCAAATCGGATGTTCCATGTTCGAGACGCTTGCTTCAATCCATAGATAGATCTCTTAAGCTTGCACACTTTGCTTGGATGCTTGGGATCGACAAAACCTTCAGGTTGATCCATATAGACATCTTCCAATAAGTGTCCATTAAGGAAAGCGGTCTTGATATCCATTTGCCATATCTCATAATCATAGTATGCGGCTATGGCAAATAGTATCCTGATCGACTTGATCATTGCCACTGGTGAAAAGGTCTCATCATAGTCAATACCATGAGTTTGTGAGTATCCTTTAGCGACAAGTCTTGCCTTAAAAGTGTGAACATTTCCATCCACATCGGTTTTCTTCTTGAAAACCCACTTGTTCCCAACGGTCTTACAATTGGTGGGAAGATTAACAAAGTCCCATACTTTGTTATCGTGCATGGATTGCATCTCTGTGTTCATGGCTTCTAGCCATTTGTCAGACTCAGGATCTGACATTGCACTCTGGTAGTTGACGGGTTCATCAGAATCTATCGTATAACATTCCTCTTCCATCATTAGGCAACCATACCTTTCAGGTTCAAATCGAACCCTACCAAATCTGCGAACATCTTGTGTTACAATTTGTTCCTGATCAACTGTTTGTTCAGGTTCAACAATTTCTTGTTGAATGCTAGATCCAATTTCTTGTGTATCATGTTGTGGTTCTTGAAGTTCTTCAAGTTCCACAAACCTCCCACTAGCCTCTTCCGTCAGAAACTTGTTTTCTAGGAATTCAGCTTTTCGAGAAATAAATATCTTATTCTCTATGGGATTGTAGAAGTAGTACCCAAGACAATCTTTGGGATACCCTACAAAGATACACTTTGTTGAACGGGGTTCTAGTTTGTTTGAAGCTTCTTGTCTAACATAAGCTTCACAACCCCATACCTTGAGATAGGATAAAGATGGAACCCTTCCATGCCATATCTCATAAGGTGTTTTATCTACCTTCTTAGTAGGTGCCATGTTTAGGAGACGAGCAGCTGTTTGTAAAGCATAACCCCAAAATGATAAAGGTAGAGTACTTCTACTCATCATGGATCGAACCATATCCAATAGTGTTCGGTTCCACCTCTCAGATACACCATTATGTTGTGGTGTTCCTGGTGGAGTAAGTTGTGAAACAATTCCACAAGTCTTAAGATGATCCATAAAGTTTGTAGTTAAGTACTCACCTCCTCTATCAGAACGTAGAACTTTAATTGTTTTGTTGAGTTGATTTTCCACTTCACTTTAAAACGTTTTGAACATTTCAAACGCTTCATGTTTATGTTTAATCAAATAAACATATCCAAAACGACTAAAGTCGTCAGTGAAGGTGATGAAATATCTTTCACCATATCTAGTCATTGGCTTGAAAGGACCACATACATCTGTATGTATGATTCCTAACAAGTCCTTTGCCCTCTCATTGGTTCCTAAGAAAGGAGCTTTGGTCATCTTGCCATGTAAACAAGATTCACATATATCAAATGAGTCATTCTCATTTGCCTTCAAAATTCCACTCTTTTGAAGTTGGGATATGTGTTTCTTGTTTATATGCCCAAGGCGACAATGCCATAGATAGGTTTGACTCAAATCACATTTGGGTCTCTTGGTGAAAGTGTGGTATAAAGAGCCATGGTTAGTCTTTTCATCAAGGTTTACTTCATAAATTCTATTTAAAGGCCTAGCCTCAAAATAGAACACATTGTTTTTGTAAACACAAATGTCATCATTCATAAAGCAAATATCAAATCCACATTGTCACAACTTAGCAACCGAAATAATATTCCTAGACAAGTTAGGAACATAATAAACATTCAACAATGTCAAATACAAGCCATTAGGTAGTAATAAATCAAAACTTCCAATTGAATCCACCGCAACCCTTGCACTGTTTCCAACCCGGAGTACTACCTCGTTTGCCTTCAGTCGCCTACTCCTTTTGAACCCCTGCAACATATTACAAATATGAGTTCCACAACCAGTATCAAATACCCATGTGTTAGGAGATAAATTATAAAGTTCTAGGTCTATCACATAGATACCTGAAGTGCCCTCACCGGCCTTCTTCTTCTTCAACTCCGCAAGATAGGTAGGGCAATTTCTCTTCTAATGCCCAACTTTGCCACATTCAAAGCACGCGTCTTCTTTGGCAACCTTTGCCTTCTTCTTGGGCGGACGGGATGGTTGGACAACTTTCTTGCCCTTTCCTTTGACAACCTTTGCCTTTCCCTTGCCCTTGGAGTTGTTGGGGTGTTCGGGTCTAGTTCTCTTTGTCCCACCTTCCTTGATCATGAGAACTTGAGTGGTTTTCTTAGGCAGATTCTTTTCCGCGGTAATTAGCATCCCATGCAATTCCGGGATAGTCTTGTTCAAACCATTCATGTTATAATTCATGACGAAGGGATCAAAAAACTTTGTCAAGGAGTTAAGGATCATATCCGTTGCTAGCTCTTCGGGCATCACAACTCCACGACGTGCCAAATGATCAATGTGACTCTTCATTTTGAGCACATAAGAGCTAACTGTCTGCCCATCCTCCATCTTGCAAGCATGGAAAGCCCGAACAGTTTCGAACCTTTCCGTTCTTGCAAGTTGTTGGAACATTTCCTTCAATTGATTAATCATGTCATAGGCCGAATGATTCTCTAAGTCCTTCTGAAGGTCAGGAATCATGGTTGCCAACATGAGGCATGATGCATCAATGGAATCATCCATCTTTTTAAGCCATGCATCGTGTGCTAGCTTAGGAATGGCAGGGGGCTCTTCAGGAAGTGGTTCATTGAGAACATATTCTTTCTTTTCTTGTTTGAGAACTATTCTCACACTACGATACCAATCCAAAAAGTTGGTGTGGTTAAGTTTTTCTCCCTCAAGGAGAGACCGTAGTGATGTTTTGTTTGGAGCCGGGTTTGTTGTGTTTGGTGCCATCTACAAAATTTTAACAAGGTTCAATTTAGTAATTTATGATATTAAGTCCTTAATATTTAATACCCCTTTTGTTTCATAAACTTTAATTGATTAAGGTCTAGAATCCAAGTTGCAATACAAACAAGCGGTTAGGTATCCTTTATCCCGCCTATTCGAATCAACAAGGTAGGTAACGGTTTACCAATTATATCTAAATATAATTTCTAGAGTTATGGGATCCCATTATAATATTTATAAGTTTGGCATGTTTGATCCCATCTATGCCTTGGATTTCTAATGCTTAGGTGACCTTTATCATAAAAGATTTCCAAACAAATCATCCCACTTAAACGGACGCACAGTTTTGACAACTATTAATGGTTAGGTGTCCTTTATCCCATCAATATTGCAAAACCACCTCTTGTATCACAAGAAGACTCCAAGTGGTTAGGTAACCTTTATCCCACAAGGATATTCAAGTGATACATGAGTGTCTTTAAGAGGGACGACATTGATTTGTATTTCGAAAGGGATTTGTATGTTTTACAATTCTAATTTTGAAAACATATGGTATCATGTAGATTGCATGCATCCAATGAACATGGTACCATTAAAATCTTATTTTGTCAATTGGTTCCTTAATCATAAAATCTCTATTTTATTGATTCTTTGTTTGTGGTCAAAATTACAATTAATATACAATATTAAGTTTGAGTTTGATCACATACATGAGAGCCAATTTTAATCCTAAATAATTACCATTATTACTTAGGGTTGGAGTTTGTAAGAATTCATAAAATCTCCATTTTATTTGTTTCATTTATTCTCAAAACTTGACTTTATAGGTTTTATAACAAAACCCATTTTAATAAAACCAATTGTATTACATCTTATGTTATATATGTCAATTTGAAAATTACAAACTCCTTGATGATTATGTTTAATTATCTAGGTTGTCTAGCATGCAAAATCTTATTTTCATCCACAACATAAAATCATAAAACATTCAATCATCACATGCATGCATGGGTGCATAAACACAAGCCAACTAATTTGATATTTCATGTGAGCCATACATGAAATATCAAGTCCAAACCTAGGGACAAAAGGATGACAAAAACTCAACCAAATGATCTTCGATTTGGCTACAATTTTGCCAAGCTTCTTGTAACATCAAATGATACTTGAACCACCATTTCTTGACACCATGGAATGACTTGTGAATTTTCTTTGGCCTCCTTGAAAGTTGCGACAGGAACAAGGGCAGCAGGAGGATTTTCTTGTGGTTTGTTGCTTTCTTGACTTCATTCTTGGTTAAATTGATGCTTATACTTGTCAAAACTTAATGTATATACTAGATATAAAAGTTACCAACAAGTATAGCACCAAAGGACCAAGATATGAATTTATTTTGACCCTTTTAACAGGTCTGAAATCAAGACAGCAGCCATGCAGGAAATGTTTCTGTTGGGTGTAATGTTCTCTTAGTCTTTACTTCCTTCTCTTGTTACATTTTATGAAAAATATAAAATACAACTATTCTAATAATTACAAAATGAATAAAAGAAGGAAATAACTAATTATTATTACAAACCATTTGAATAAAAGAATAGATTACAACCATATCGAATTTAAACACAAAACATGCATCATATGGTCCTTGGCTTGTTTATGCACCATTTTATCACATAAAATCATAAGAAAATCAACACTTTGTTTTTCTAAGGCAACAATTATGTAACCAAATGCATGCAAACATTAAATTTTAGTTGGTTACATAAAATCATAGATAATATACTTGCATGTTGCCAAAGAAGCCATGCATGAAACTTTCATTCAATAAGATGAACATTCATGGCTTCCAAAAACCAAGTTTATCCAAATAAACTTATTATCTAAACATGCAATATAGCCATGGCTCTGATACCAATTGTTGGAAATCCATGTTCGTGTTATGACATTCAAAACTTGAAGTTGCAACGGAAGCAAAAACATGAACACGAATTCCATTCCAAGAGGATCATGCTACATGCATGTAGAGATAAGGTGAAGAACAAGCATAGATAGAGTTCAAGATCATACCCTTTCTATTGTTCTTGGTTTGGACGATTTTGATGAGGCTAGGAATCAAGTTAGAATCCCTCTATAGCTTAGTCCACCACAAGCTTGAACACCTTTGATGCTAGTCTTGTTAACTTGCAATAAGAACACCTTTTCTCCTTGATGACAAAATCGGATTTTGCATGCAACTTGGAGGAGTTTTCTTTTGTTCTTGGCTGATTTGATACAAGTGTGAAAGTGTAGAAAAACCTCTCTAAAGGTTCGGCCAAAAAGAAGAAGAACCAGATGGAATTATGGAGAGCTTTCTTTTTAAAATATGAAGTTGGTGGTTCCCATGGTCAACATAGAGAACACCAATATTCCTCTTGTCTTTTGAGACTTTCAAAGACATGCTTTTTGAAGCATGTGGCCGATGACATGGTTAGAGAAAGGAGATTCCATGCACTTTATTATTTATAAAAAACTCATAACTTAAGTTTATAAATAATAAATCTTCACAATCTTTCTTTAATGAAATAACATTTAAATCATTTATCATGTATATAAACCCCTTTTAAACATGCATTATTTATGATGTAAGTATGTATATATATATATATATATATATATATATATATATATATATATATATATATATATATATATATATATATATATATATATATATATATATATACAATGTGCATATTTTATTTGATTTACCAATTAAATTAAATAAAGGGTTTATTTATTATTCAATTAAATCATTTAACAACTTAAACAGCTTAATTGTTATACATGATTAATTCATCACTTATGAATTATAAATCAACCTTTAATTTTGTAGTTATTATTATTTACCTCAAATAATAATAACTTACAAGATTAAATTGCAAGTTCATTATCATTTAATAGTAAATCTAATTTAACACAATAAATGATCAATTTGGTGTCATACTTGTTATTGGTGTGACCCTATAGGATCATGTATTATTAGTAATATCATTTTATGATCATCCTTGGGCATATAGAACTAACAAGTCCTGCTGAGTCAACGTGTCACAACCTTCTACTAGTCGCGTCACGATATCATCCTCAATGACGTTCCTCGGTATGTGGCTCGTCTTCCTCGATGACGTTCCTCGGCAAATGACTTGTGTTCCTAGATGGCGTTCCTCGATAACGCCCAAGTCAATGTGTCGTGTGCACCCTTGTTCGTGATGCACCGTGTGCTCAATGGCGTTCCTTGCCACGTTCCTCATCATATTCCTTGATGAACGACCTATGTTCCTTGGCATGTTCCTCGATACATTCCCCGGTGAGCGACCCATGTTCCTCGGCACGTTCCTCGATACGTTCTTCGGTGAGTAACCCATGTTCTTCGACACATTCCTTTATATGTTCCCAATTCACAGGTCGCGACATGATCAATTCATGGTAGTGACGCAACCACCATTCTTGCTTTATTTGCTCATGAACGTTTACCCATTTCCTTATTCTAACTTCTTACAAATCTTTAAAGTATAGCCATCAAAAACACTAACCACACACACATGAACTTTAACAGACTCATAAACCTTACAAATCAGATCAAATCATTATTTTGATTAAGATGCCCGTCCCATTAAAATTTTAATTTATACATCATGTATTCATAAATCCTTAACAAGAAAATCTTTGGTCTTCACAAGAACAATCACAGGGACACCACAATATAAAGTGGAAACCTAAATAATAGGAAAAACTACTATGAATGAAACTTCTTATTAAACCTCAATAGTTGATAATGGAGGGAAGGATAATGGCTGTGAAAAAGACCAATTTAAAGGGAGAGGAATGGTCAAATACTAAGAGACTAATTGGCTTTATGTAATAGGCATACAAGTTTTCTTAATAACATTAAAATATCCCTCGTAAATATGATATTTCCCAAATAAACGAGACTCTACATCATGCATGATGGGTGACTTTGATGATGATTACTGTGCCATCTCAGCCTCCATGGGATTTGCTGATAATATTTTTTGATATTTAATACAAATGAGATAGAAAAGAACCACAATTTTCTAACGAGTTTGCTTACGTTGTGTTCCCAAATCGTTTTTAAGGAGACAAGTGAAAGAAATAGAAATGGAATGAAAAAAAAATCATATTCCCTAGTTTTTAATGGAAATAAGTGGAATGAAAAGAAAGAAAGATTTTTTATGAACTTCCGTCCTAACTTTCCTCCCAAAACGAGAGCATTTGGAGATAAAGTAGTTATAAGACTATCATATACTGAATTTACCCTCCAATATAATATAAAAAGAACGAATAGCCTCCATAAACTCTATTTTCTTCAACGTCTCCTACGTATGTTGTTGTATCCATCATCAGACGACTCCAAAATTTTCCATTCACCCTAAATTTCCTTTCCTTTCTTTTGAATTTGAGAACATGAATATATAATATATAATTCATTCCCCTTCCCTCCTTTCTTTTTTTTCTCATTATTTTCCTTCCCATTCTTTTATTTCTGTTATTAAATTTAGGAACACCACATTAGGGAAAAAAGGTTTTTGTTAATAATATTTTTTTTCTTGTTTATTGATTTCAGGCTTTAATTCGAATACAAGACATTTTGGTGATCTATTAAATAAAAAAGCATAAGTAATGTGATTTCACTAAAATAAAATATGACTATGGGTTATATGACTTGTGCGTTTACACTCACCTCACCATGCGAGGAGTCCACCATGACACTGCATGGGTGCGGTAACACCACATCGATATGTACAATGAACCACAATGTTGGAGCTCATATGGTAAGAACCTACCACATTTAAGCTATCTCTCTCCTCTCACGCACTCTCTCTATCTCTCTCTCCTCTCACTCACTCACTCTCTCTTCTAACGGCTAGATTTAAAAAAAATCCTTTTTACCATCTATAAATACCAACATTTTACCCTTCAAATTCACACATATTTCTATCATTCTATTACATTCAATCCTTACTTTCACTAAAATGGCTTCAAGCAATTCTCCCAACAGCACCACCCTAACATTCGATCGAAACTAATCATATGGTAATACCTCAAACACACCAACAAGAAACGCTTTTGGTTTTGATCCCTCATTACCACTCTATCGGCCATAACTAGACGCCCCTATCTATTCATCTAACCAATTTCATTTTCAAATGTTTTATCTAATGCCAAGCGTAATCCTAAACATTTTCACAAACTTCTAGCATATTTTAAAATACGTTCGGGTGACACATCCCCCACTCGAGCTGAAAGTCGTGCATGTTCCTGAAACCAAACCCTTACCGGAAAACCATACTTGAAACCCATCTCCTACCCAGACCACCAAAACCAAAAAAAGAAGGCAAGGAACCCAATCAATTTTGGAAAATCGAGGAAGAAGTAAAGTTAGCGTGGTCGTGGGTCGATATAGTAGAGGACCTAAAGGTGTGAAATTCACAAATAGCGCCACATTTTTTGTTACATGTTCCGGAGTGTTTCTCAACGAAATGGGTTGTGGCGGTTATCATACAAAACATCAATTGACACCAAGTATTGCATGCGACGTCAACAAGTTGGTTACGAAGTTCAACGGGCTGTACCACAAACTAAAATTGCATTGTAGAAGCAGCTAAAGCAACGAAAACATATTCGAGATGGGGTTAGAAATATTCTGGAATAAAAATCTTGGGAAGTCGTTCAAGTATGTCAAGTTTTGGAAGGTTATAATGCTTTGACAAAGATGAAATGAGGTGGAGTGACAACTTGGTGCTTCAAAAAGAACAAAACATTCGAGACAAGTTACACAACGTCGTGGGTGCTTGTGTTAGGGTTAACTTCAACGACGGGGAGGATACAAGTTACACACCGTCATCAGGTGCTTGTGTTAGGTTTAACTTGAACGACGGGGAGGACGAGCTTGAACTTGAGAAAATAGTTTAGCGGATGGGTCGGGATAAAGAAAACAAGGAAGCGTCTTTGTCTACTTCATTGGGAGTCAACAACAACGACATACAAAAGATGACATCAAAATTCCAACAATATAATATGAATTTTGAGGCAGGTATGTAATTCGAGAAAGAAAAATTAGCGAAGAAAGAAAAAGCGCACGAACAAAAGCAACACTTTAAAGACATGGAATTTTTCATGCAACCAATAGACGATCTTTCGGGCGCACAACTAAAAATGATTTTAGCGCTAAAATCCAACATAAGAAAAATATAGTAGTTAGAAATTTTTATGTGGTTTTATGTTTTAGTTTCATTTTTAATTTAACTATATCATTTTAATTATTTAATTTAAATTTGTGAAATATTTTTTTATTAATTTTTTTTATTATTTGTTATTTACTTATTTTAAAAAGCGAGGGATGACTATTTTCTAAAATTTAAGGGAGCGGTGAGAATGAGAAAAAGTGATGTGGTGTTTATGTGATAGTCAAAAGTAAGGCATATGTGGGGACTACACCCTCCAGTCGAAGTATTTAGGTAAATGTAGTCAAAGATAAAGAGTACAGATGGGGAGACGAGGGTTAAAGTTATATTAATCATGATCAAGTTTGGTAAATGGTCACGTACTTTCACGTGCTTTTACATGTTATGTTCCATTTTTGAATTGAAGAGAGTGAGAGAGAGGTATAAAGAGAGATATTCAATGAGCCCCCACATGAGCCCATACAATGAAGAGATAGAGGGGGAGAGAGAAACTCAAATATAGATAGGATATTGGAAAAGAGAAACAAATACAGCAAGAAGAAGATGTCTTGATCTCGTTATTTTTTATGAGTTTATTATCCAGAAAAATAATAAATAAATTAATGTATATCCAATCTCATTGATGTAGGTAATGCTTGTTTTTATAAAAACATCTATGTAACCTCTTAAGTTTTCGGAATGACAGAAATTAAAGCAAATGACTGTTTGTTTTTTTAAAAAACTCATACATAAAATGGTTTGCATGGCATCTTTTTCTAGAAGACAAAAAGTAGCTTTTGATTTTTGAAGACACATTCTAAGTTCTAACCCTAATCTAATATTTTTCCACTAACACCACCTATCCCACCATATTTGTCGCTGCCAATGCCACCTCAGCCCCTCCTGCACTACCACATTCGCCCTTTCATCACCACCATCTTTGCCACCTTTACATCCACTGCCACCACCACCACCTCCTCTTACTTTAGTAGCAAGATCCCCCTATAGAGCCTCCAACTCATTCTCCTTTTTCTCTTAGTCTGAGGAAATATAAGACATTTTTTTTAAAATTTTGAGTTTCTTTCAGCATTTTTCTTAATCACCTCCATGAAAAACGTACCACTCTGAGTAATATACTATATATATATATATATATATATATATATATATATATATATATATATATATATATATATATATATATATATATATATATCAAAACAATTATTAATTGGTTGTGTACAAAACTGTGGCATACAAAAAGTCATAAGTCTATTGACTAGGTACGTATGTCATAACAACCATCATCTAGTAAATTGCTAAATATTAACTTCTATAACAGTCATTATTGAAAGGTTTTCTGCAAATCTATGAACTAAAACCCTAAGTTCACATGCAACCTATGAGGAGCTATATTTTCTACTATTGAACATATAAATATTTCCTAAAAGCCCACAAGAAAAAATTACTAAATAATAAAATCAGAAAACTAACATTTTAGTTGTTTCTTGCAAGCTAAGCAACGCAAATGCCTTGCCTCAAATGGAGTCACACCTAGAAGCTAGGGAACTCGAAAAACCAGAGAGAGGGAGAAAAATCCTTAAAATTTCGTGGTCCTTATGGGGTAATGGGGCTCCCTATTTATAGCCTCAAGGGTTTAATAGATAAGCCTTACAGATAAGCCTTATTCGAATTCAAACCGGATAAACATTTTATCTTTAAATTCAAACCCTTATTTATCTATATATATAATTCGAAAATTATGGATATAAATATCCTAATTTTCGTTCTCCATATATATATATATATATATATATATATATATATATATATATATATATATATATATATATATATATATATATATATATATATATATATATATATATATATATATATATATATATATATATATATATATATATATATATATATATATATATATATATATATATATATATTATAATTATCTATTGCTCAACTATTGAACAATTACAAATCAGCCCCTGCACCTTTAATTAATTCAATTAATCACCAAATTAATTCCAAATTAATTTCTAATTAATTAATATAGTTTCTAATTAATATATTATCACTTTAATATATTAATAAACTATTTATTTTATTTCTATTGATTTATTAATCACATAATAAATCAACCTTTCTCTCTCCCGGTTTTTCTGTTCAACCTCTAGCTATGAGGGTAACCCAAATGGACTTTGCTACTATCAATTAGGTAAATACAAATTATTAGTCATGGCTTAGACACCTAATCCAACAATTATATCCTCTCGTAAATCAATAAGTCATCAAAAAGTCTTTTTAATGTCATATCATTATTGAGGGATTTATCTTGATTTTATTTATAAACAATCAAGGTCATTAGTTAAATAAACACATTCAAAGATAACACTCACTTAAAAACCTCATACTTTGAAAAAATAAACTATGTCATGCACGATCCATGACAAATACGGATTTATCAGTCTAATAAGGAAGTGCATGCTGAATGATTTTCAGAGAAGAAAAATGGTTATGCCAATGTGGGAGGAAACCATGTCAATGTATGAAGAGATTGGACCAATGAACGAACAACTGCTTGAATTTCCTCACAGCAGGCAAAGGTGGATTACATAACTATATCTTAGTGAGTAGTCTACTGACAACAATTTGGAGAACCTTGA
This sequence comes from Cichorium intybus, assembly GCA_023525715.1. Lineage (NCBI taxonomy): Eukaryota > Viridiplantae > Streptophyta > Magnoliopsida > Asterales > Asteraceae > Cichorium > Cichorium intybus. The sequence continues at coordinate 779,432 of JAKNSD010000080.1, forward strand.
AGCCTTGTTCAATTTCATCAGCGAGCTTGATTAAAGATTGGTGACAAAGCATACTATTCATATATATGTTGAGGGAGACGTTATTGGTAATATCTAATAGGGTGGGTTAATGTCATAAAATAACAACTAATAATACATTATTTAATGTTTAGGTCATTTATATTTTAATTATATTCAATAGGTCACTAAATGTTTTCAGTGTTCTCATTACACCATTACAAGTGCATTTGAGTCGAGCAATAATGTCAAATTGGATGTCACTATGGACAAAATGTCAGGATCATAATGATATAAAAGAATAAATTCAGTATCATTTTATCTGATTAAAATCTATCTCAATGGTGTAATGAGAACCTAAAAAATAATTTAATGACCTATTGAATACAATTAAAAAATAAATAACATAAAAGGCAGATTATATATATATTTAAGGGGATAATGACTTGGAAGGATAACGAACTTCTAAAATTGTTTACATTCAGTCATTGATCTTATTACTCATAAACTTTTTGAAATTGTTCATATTATACCCTTATGACCGGTGATAGAATGTTTATGTTGATTTGACATCTTACGTGGCATCCTAGAAGACTTAGAATGGTAACGAACTTCTAAAATTGTTCACATTTGATCATTGAACTTATTTTTGTGCTTGATTTACCCATGAAATTTTTAAAATTGTTCATATTATACCCTTATGATCGGTGATAGAAGATTTATGTTGATTTGGCATTCTATGTGGCATCAGAAAGCTAAGAAATAAATAAGGGTCAATGGTCTTAATTCGGGGTTCATTTTTTTGCCCTAATTTACAAGGAACGATAGTTCAATCTTACAATGTATTCCTCATCCTCAGCCTTCTCTCAAGTTAGCAAGTCTTCTAGTATGGATTACCATAGTCATTGTGATTTTGGTCTTCCTTCACACATTCGAGCCTCAACCACCGAAAAGAGCCTTGGTAGGCGATTATTGGTGTGTGATAACTCATAGGTAAGTCCAGAACCAATGGAATTACCTTTGAGTTATCCCACACCAAGAATCATCTATCTAGGTTCTTTTATGTGGTTGATGTTCGAATGCTGAAGGAAGACCACAATCACAATTACTATGGTAATCCATATTAGAAGACTTGCGAACTTGAGAGAAAGTTGAGGAGGAAGACATTGCAATATTGAACTACCGTTCCTTGTAGATTAGGCCACAAAAACGAAGCTCACCTAAAGATCACTTACCCTTATTTATTTTTTAGCTTTCCAATACCAAGTATGATGTCAAATAAGCATAAACATTTTATCACCGGTCATAAGAGTATAATATGAACAATTTTAAAAAGTTAATGGTAAATCAACCACAAAAATAAGCTCAGTCACCAAATGTGAACAATTTTAAAAGTTCGTTAACCTTCCAAGTCTTCTAGGATAAAGATGAGTGCGGTCCAGAAACCGGACCGAATCGAATTGGACCGAAACCGAATTAGTATTTTTTAAGAACCAAATATGTATATCTGAACCTGGTTCGGTTCGGTTCGATTATGTCAGTTTTTGGTTCGGTTTTTCATGATCAATAGTACTGTTACGGGTAAGGATAGTCTGAGGACCGGACCGAAACTGAATTAATATTTTTTTAAAACTGAAAACCTGACCGAATATGTATGTTCGGTTCGGTTTCGGCCGGCTTTCAGTTCGGTTCTGCTTTTCCGGTCCATATACTCATCCCGAATCTAGGATGTCAAATAAGCATAAACTTTTTATCACCGATTATAAATTCAAAGATACGTAAACAATTTTGAAATTTCTTTACCTTCCAAGTTATTATCTCATTTTATGACATTAAAACTATAATGTTCTCAAATTTCGATTGACATTAATATCCCTAACAATTAGCAAGGCGTGATAGGATGAGTGTGGTGCGGTTAGGCACAGTTATTGACCAAAACGTACCGCTAACCGCAAATGCGGTTATTAAATTTTCAATAACCAAATGGCGCGGTTAATAACGCTGTGCGGTTATGCGGTTATTTTATGCGGTTGCGGTTGCGGTTATTAACCACATATATTTGATGCGGTTATTATACACGGTTTCTTTAACCATATGGATTTGATATTTGTTTTACGATTTAGCCAATTAAAGATTAAAATAAGAAACCACATATTAAGGATTTCTCTCAAACTTACAAGTTACAACCACATATTAATTAATATAAAAACTATATAATTATTTAATTATGCGGTTAGAGGTGCGGTTATTGAATGTGGTGCGGTTGCGGTTATTTCGGTATGGTATATGTTATATAACTGCATCGCACCGCAATTTTTCGGTTAATTCAAAATTGAAAATCTCACCGTCGGTTATTGTTTTGGTTGCGGTTAATCGGTTTTGGTTTTTACGGTTTTTTACCATACGGTTCGGTTTTTTCTCACCCTGGCGTGATATATTGTGCCACTTTTGAGCACATGAAATGGTTTGGTGCGTCGGTTTTCCTGATTACTCTTTAGACTGAGAGGAGCCATAACCCCTTGGTGTGAGGGGTTGGAGTGCCATGTAGGCTCCACCTCACATTCCCTTCACCCCTTCAAATCTAGGAAATGGTAACACCTCACCAACCCTTCACTTTTTGTTTTAAATAAATAAAAAATAAAACTAACGAAAATTAATTAATTAAAAGAAATTAAAAATACAAACGTAAATTAAAACGACCAACGACAAATAAAACTAACGAAAATTAAAAACGACACACAATAAAACATGAAAAAAAAAATAACGTCAATCATCCGAGCCGTAGGAGTCGTTGTCGTCTTCATCATCTTCGTCGTCTATATACTCATCCACTTCTTCATCCGTCGAGAAGAATAATTCTTCGTCTTCTTCAATATTAGTGGCTTCAATTGCATTCCGGTTGACATGTTCCGACAAGTCCGCTCGAAGGTTGTTGTGCAACTCGCGGCTACGTACCTCCGCTCTATTTACTCGGTATTGAGTCGTCTCAAAACCAAAAGGCTCATGATCTGGCAACACTTCATTTTCGTCAAATCGGCAAATAGCTTTCCCTTCGTGTTCTAAAATCATATTGTGTAGAATAATGCACGCGTACATTAAAGCCTTAAATTTTCTGTCGTCCCAACTCCGTGCCGGATTGTAAATAATGTTGAAACATTTTTTAAGTACGCCGAACGCTCGTTCTATATCCTTCGAGCTCCTTCTTGAACCGCCTTAAACCTCAAACGTTTTTCGTCGTTCGGATGAGACTACGCCTTCACAAAAACAGAGCACTCCGGATAAATCTCATCGCTCAAATAATAACCACGCTTGTAAGTAACGTCGTTCACGACAAACGGGACGTCATAAGATATACCCTGAAATATATCGTTGAATACAGACGATTGATCGAGCACGTTGATGTCGTTGTTAGACCCGGAAACTCCAAAAAAAAGCATGCCAAAACCAAAGATCCGTCGATGCGACCGCTTCTAAAATTGTTGTCGGCTCTTTGTGGTCGCCCCGCATAAACTGACCATGCCATGCATTTAGGCACATCGCCCACGACCAGTGCATGCAATCAATGATGCTGATCATCCCGGGTAAGCCATGCCTTCCTTGGTGAGCCGTATATAGTTGATGCATGTCGTTCGTCGTTGGCTTACGTAAATATCGGGGACCATAAACCTTGATGATGGCCTTTGAAAACTTATAAAGTGAGTCCCGTGCCGTTCTCTCGGAAAACTTATAAAGTGAGTCCCGTGCTAGTTGTCGGACAGCCGCTGTGCATTTTTGTATCGGCGTAAAGCCTTTTACGCCTCTTGCATCCCACCGTTGTTGAAAATACGAGAATCGTGCTTCCAAATCACCAACAATGCTTAAAAACAATTTTTTATCCATTCGGAACCTACGCCGGAACTTGGAAGCGTATACGGAGTCATCGGCAAAATAATCATGAATTAAACAATCATGGTCGTCGTCACGTTCTCTACGTGAATCAGGACCCCGTCTTCTAGGCACATGTGAACTTCCCGCTTGGTTTTCGTAGTACGCTAGCGTGCGTTGCATTATATTACCGATGAATTGTATTTCATTGAGCTGGCCGTTATCCTCGATTGACGACGTCGACGAGGAGTTTGAAGACATTGCGGTGTTATCCGATATTTCTATATTTTTAAAAAATGTATGTATGAAGAGGAGAGGGTTTTGTGTGTTAAAACTGTTGTATATATATATATATATATATATATATATATATATATATATATATATATATATATATATATATATATATATATATATATATATATATATATATATATATATATATATATATATATATATATATATATATATAAAGTAAAAAGTTTTAATTTTTTTTTCAACGGTTTGAAAATGAGCCGTTGGGGGTGGGTTTTTTAAAACATTCCAAACTGCAGGGACCAATCTTGTAACATTGCATCACCTATACCGTGCGGGTTTGCAACGCCTGACGATGACCATCACCGCAAATCACACCCCAACTGGGGCGGGAACTGCAGTGATGGCCTCCACGGTGGACCCGCCCTCGTTTGCGGCGACCGCTCCGGATGGTCTTATACTCCAGGTACTGAGTTTTTTTGCCTTTACTTGCTTACTTCACCCCCGTTTTTTTCCACCGCCTCTTGCTTCATTCTTCTCTTTTCTTCTTCTGTCCTTTTTTCACCGCCACTTGCTGCGTTCTTCTTCTCTTTTCTTCGCCAGTCAAGGTAAGATTCCTTATTTTAACTTCTATTTATGCTAAATTTAGGTCACTGCGGTTTGTGAGATGATTATGCTAAATTTAGGTCACCACAGTTTGTTAGATGATATAGATGAGGTGAACCTGTCTTCGACTTTGTTCCTTTAGGTTTTCGATTTTGGTTCTTATTTGAACTTTTACTAGAATTTCCTTCGTAAAGTAATGGATTTACAAGTTGTCTTAATTTGATATTATCAAATGTAGTATCAATTTTGCACTTTCGTAAATTTTGGTATATAAAACCCAATTATGGATGTTGAATGAAAACTTTTCTTGGTAAAGCTACAGATTCAAGCTTAAAACCTGAAAGAAGTACCATGTTTTGGACAAAATTCATCTCTTGGTCAGATATGTAAAAGTAAGCTTCTTTTTTTTGGGTTCCCACTTTTTGGATCACACAGTACAACCACCATCTTTGGTGATTGTTTAATTTGGAGGTGATAGTTCAATCCTTCCTATCCTACATGCCTATATTCTCATGTACTGCTTCCTAAATATGTTGAAACCTTGATGAGCATTGCTTACTGTACAAGTAAATTTTACCATAATTATATTATCACTATACTTTTTTATCGATTAAGATCTTTTTGATTGTTTAAAGACTCCCTTAACCCACCAGGTTTTGCTGTAACTTCATCGTCTCGCTGAAACTTCATCCGGTACTTTTCTCCGACATCTTTATTTTCAAATTATTATTTGAATATAATATATTTAATTACGTATATTTATCTGATGTTTTTAGACATGGGAAACCCTTAATTTATGTCAAACTTTGTGTTTAACAAAATGCATAACAAGTATTCGATGAAATGCCTTAATGAAACCGAGCCACCAAAAGACAGCTATAGATATTTTGGTTATTTGTTTAAGGTAAAATGTATTTCAAATCATATATCTTTACCAATTGATTGCTACGAGGAAGGAATACACATATGAGACAAAAGGTTTAGAATTATGTTTAAAATTAACACCACTACCTTCCTTTTTTATATCTCCAAGTCTTAAGGAGTCTCCACGTTCTTCTTTTTTGGTCCTAAATTGGAATTCCGGAAGCAGTGGTTATTGAAAAAGCTGCATCTAATTTTGTAGGGTTTTTATTTTTGTTTTTTTACCCAGTTTATGTTTATAAAGAATGCACTTGGTGTTGCACTCGATTTTACAGATTCCACACATGCTGAATTGGCAATTTTCTTTTCTTCAGGGGTTTTTAACATGGCCTGTGAGGTAAGGTAGTTGGATTGGTCCATATGGTGTCGGTAGGAATTGATGGTATGATGTGTTGTGAACTATCATGAGGTATAGATCCATCTTTTAAATGTTGTGACATTAGTTTCCACCAAATTACAAGTAAAATAAAATTTGGTATTGAGAATAGCAAGACCGATAACGATACTTTTGTTCCTCAGGGTACTTTTACTGTTTTGTTATTGAAAATCCCCGCCGCTTTGCGCGGGTGTGCACAGTGGCGGACCCAGGATTCATAAACATTGGGGGCACAAAAAACATAAAATTAAATTTTTTCCGAGTCGGGTCAAACGGTTATAGTGAGTCGGTAACAAAACGGTTACAAAATTACCAAGTCGGGTCAGAATGATTATAAAATTACCTAAAATATAACCAAAAAGAATTGTAGATCTTTTAAAGTTGATGCTTGGTATAATCAAAAGGAAAAAAAAATGAAATTAGCTTGTTGTATTTTGCTCAATTAAGAAAAGGAATTGGACTCAATTAACTTATATGGCCCATTAGTGCCCCCAATAAGCCAACTCCAATAATATATATATATATATATATATATATATATATATATATATATATATATATATATATATATATATATATATATATATATATATATATATTTATTTTAGTGTGAGGCACATTGTATTTGAGATCTATTTTTACCAAAAATGAAGCCTAACCCAACATATAAATTTTTAAATCATTGGGGCACCTCCCCCCTTACCCTCTTCTTAAATCCGCCCCTGGGTGTGCATCATCTAGTATTATACATTTCATTTGTTTCTTTTGTTAGGTTTGACTATTTTTCCTTCAATTTCTTCGTCTTCCCCTCCTAAATTTCTATAACCCAAGAAGCAAAACCCCTCTTACAACTCACGACTGCTCTACTATTCAATCATAAATCTAATGGGTGGTAATTCGAAACTGAAGTTCCGCAGTTGGAGCCCTAATTTATCTGACTACACAAATCAAATGTTTTCGTTCATCCGGTAAATGTTCTAGTAGATATGACTCTACTAACTCCATGTCCAAGTAAGCATTCCCATTCTTATTGTTTAGTGTTTATGTTTTGATTTATAATCACTTACCTACTTCTCAATATGAGTTTTTGTATTTTGGGTTATGCATGTAAGTTGTTCGACGGAAGTCCTGTTAGAGCTTTTGATTAATGAAATATGCAACTCTTTTTTTTAAATGTAATTGGAGTCATTTGATTTCAATTACCTTCGCATGATCAAGTTCATGGAGCCTTTTTAATTAGTTAGGCCCCTCTTGGTGTCACTGCCTCTTGATAAGCAAAGACACAATTTCCACTAGTATTTGGTTCAAGCTAAAACAGATTAAGACTTTCAAGATGAATTGAAGCTATTAGTTCCAATATGTCTTCATTTGAACAAACAAAGTGGTGCATACAGATGTAATAGCCCACTTTTCTCATACATAAATAAACTACAAAGTTTCATAACTTGTCCAAGATCAAATTCAAAACCCAACACAACTAAATGTAGACACAACGATAAATAGTCTAAAACATCATAAATAATATACTACTAGCACTACGGACTTCCTCGTAGTGTTCCCACTTTAAACCTTCTCCTTTCCTTTGTTACTACCACCGATGACGAGGTTCCTGGGGTTGTTTATATTTTCAAAATAGAGAGGGGATCAGCCTAAGGCCTAGTGAGTCATGGTTTTAGTCAAGATAATTCAATAACACATATACCACATTTTAGTTTGACAGAAAAGTAAATCAGCTAGCATGTTCAAACAGTTCACAACAAATTGGTTAATTAAACAATTAGCGGTTGTGGAAATCAAGATGAGCCAGGGCTCGATCTTTATAACAGCTTGATAAATTTTACAATAATGCATATATTACTTGTTCGGCTAAGTTGCAATATTGTATAATAATACATTCAGCCCCTTTTATCGGCAAAATGTTAAATTCCAACACAGCCCACATACTAAGCATATTAACCATCCAACAAGTATAATGTATAACAACAAAGATCATGCGAGCCAAAATTCATATAATATGACATAACGGAGCATGGCATAAAACATTCAGCAAAATAGTGCAACAACCCCATTTAAAATATCGCATGAACTCACCTTAGTAAAACGGCTCTAATATTCGAATCTCGGCTGCCCGAACTCCTACAATGTGCCGAACAAATATTCTAAGGCCTGCTACATCTTTAGAATTCTTAAATACTTAACATTTTATTGGATGCTAGGTTAATCTACCATCGTCAACTTCGACCGTCTAATAATTCGGTTTCATAGGATTTCATAATCGTTTTAATTCCCACAAGGTTTATACCGCTTAAAATGATGTTACAATCACTTATTAATATATATATATATATATATATATATATATATATATATATATATATATATATATATATATATATATATATACTTAAATAATAATGAAAACATTTCCGTCATTTAATCTCATATGGTTTAAATAAAATTGTAACCTCAAATGAAATTTTTATATAAAACGTAGGCTTTACTAAAACCATTAGAGGGTCAAATTTGTATTTTTCTCAAAACGGTTTTAACTCCCTTTAAATGTGATTTATGACTCCAAAAATCTAGATTTTCATCTTGACGACATTCTTTATTTCTTTTTTATAGTTAATTTACTAAATGACATTCTCTTAAAATACAGGGGCTAAACATGGCTTTTGTTAAAAACATTTAACTCCCCAAAAGAGGAAGCACGTGACGTATGACCATAAATTTACTTTATCTGTATACATATATATCAACAGAAGAAGATATTCAGTTTAATATATTCTATTAAAATAAAAGACTTCGCTTTTTTTACCAATTGTCAAACATCGGACAACTGTATGTCGTGATTTCATCATATAAGATAAATTGTAAAGTAGGCATAGCCCAAGTACGCTACTGCATATATTTTATTATTTATATCTCTTGTTCAAACACCATATGCAGCCATAGAAGAGAACTTCAAGTTCTGGTTTCTCTTTAAACGTTTTTCAACAGAGTGTTCTACTTTCATTCTTATTTCTAGATATGATTATAGATTAAGGTTTGCAACTGCTAAGATCTTATCGGTATCCTATGGTCGAACTGACGAAGAGATGAAGCTAGCATACAAGTTCTTATCATCAAGGAAGTGCAGCGGAGATTTCGTACCTTGACAAAGTCTCGAATCATTACTAGATGGCTGCTGTTCTTTCCCGTCTCCCTCTCAACTCTCCTTCTCTGCTTTTACGAAAATGGGAAGTGTTGGGGAAAGAGGGGCGTTCACCATTTATACCGGAGGATCCGAGAGACTAGGAGAAGTGGAGTTACGAAATAACTTCCCTCACATCTCCAGAACTCTCGTAACTTCTATTCGTCTTAGTTTGCTAATCTTTCGATCCATGATTGCGATCGGTTTTTTCATATAACGTAAGTTCCTATCTACTTGAATTTCCTCGAGTGGAACTGTTACATCACCCTCAGCCAAACACTTCTTCAAGTTTGACACATGGAATGTGTTGTGAATGTCGTGTAGTTCAACTAGCAGCTCCGGTTTGTAACTTCTCCGATCCTATCCTTGATTGCAAAGGGTCCTATATAGCGAGGGCTAAGTTGTCCACCTTTACCAAATCAAGAAACTCCCTTCCACGGTGACACTTTCAACATTACCTTGTCTCCTATTTGGAATTCGATCGGCTTTCGTCTTTTATCAACATAACTCTTCTGTCTATCTTGAGCCACTTTAATTCTATCTCTTATCGTCTGTATCTTATCAGTGGTTTGTTGAACCAATTCAGGTCCCGCCAATTGTCTTTCCCCTACCTCATTCCAACATAGAGGGGTTCTACACTTTCTACCGTATAGAGCCTCATATGGTGCGGCTTTAATGCTTGCTTGATAGCTATTGTTATAAGCAAACTCGACTAATGGCAAGTGCTTCTCCCAAGATCCTGCAAAATCGATGACACACGCTCTAAGCATGTATTCCAGCGTTTGTATCGTTCTTTCACTTTGACCATCGGTTTGTGGATGATAGACTGTCCTCAATTTCACATGTGATCCCATTGTCCGTTGGAAGCTTTGCCAAAAGGATGATGTGAAGCGACTATCTCGATCAGATATAATGGATAACGGTACTCCATGAAGTGACACGATTTCATCGATATAGAGCTTGGCCAATCGATCCAATGGATATGATTCCTTAATCGGAAGGAAATGTGCCGACTTGGTTAGTCTATCCACAATAACCCAAATTGCATCATACCCCTTGGGTGTCTTTGGTAACTTCGTGACAAAATCCATAGTAATGTGATCCCATTTCCACATTGGGATTTCTATTTGTTGCAACTGACCCGACGGTCTTTGGTGTTCAGCTTTCACTTTTAAGCATGTCAAACATCTTTATACAAAATAGGCCACATCCTTTTTCATTCCTGGCCACCACTAAAATTGTCTCAAATCATTATACATCTTGTTCTTACCGGGGTGAATTGAGTATTTTGAATGGTGTGCCTCCTCTAGAATTAACTCTCTTACCTCTCCTATTCGGGGAACCCAAACTCTGCCTTGGCAACATTTAAGACCCCTACTATCATCTTCCAATGATTGGATAACACCCACCATTCTTTCTTTCTTTAGATTCTCTTCTAATAATGCTTCCATTTGGCTCTTTTTAGGTTCTCCACCAAATTGTTTGTTACCTCAATTCTCATAACCCTAACCTTCATAGGTTGTTTCTTTCCTTCCGACTCAATGCGTCAGCCACCACGTTCGCCTTCCATGGATGGTACAAGATCTCACAATCATAATCCTTCAATAGTTCCATCCATCGTTGTTGTCTCATATTCAAGCATTTTTGATCAAACATGTATTTGAGGCTGTTATGATCAGTAAAGATTTGACACTTAACTCCATACAAATAATGCCTCCAGATCTTTAGTGCGAACACCACTGCCGCTAATTCCATATCATAGGTGGGGTATTTTCGTTTGTGTTCTTTCAATTGTCGGGAAGCATACGCAATCACCTTACCGTGTTGCATCAACACACAACCTAATCCCAAAATGGATGCATCACTATAAATGGTAAATCCCTCGTTACCCTCTGGTAAAGATAATATTGGTGCAGTGCTAAGTTTGTCTTTCAAGGTTTTGAACGCCTAGTCTTGTGTTGATTTCCATTCAAACTTAGCATTTTTTCACGTTAAAGTCGTCAACGGTGCAGCTATTCGGGAGAAATATTCAATAAATCTTCGTAGTAACCTGCCAATCCTAGGAAACTACGAACTTCTGATGGAGTCCTCGGCGGTTCCGATTTCTCTATTGCTTCAATCTTAGTTGGGTCTACCTTGATCCCATCTTTACCAACGACGTGTCCAAGGAATTGTACTTCTCGAAGCCAGAACTCACACTTCGAAAATTTTGCGTATAATGCCTCCCTTTTAAGTAGGCTCAATACTGATCTAAGGTGTCGTTCATGGTCAGCCTCACATCGTAAGTAGATTAGGATATCATCAATAAAAACAATCACGAACTTATCCAAGTAGGGTTTACATACCCGATTCATCAGGTCCATGAATGCAGCCAGTGCATTAGTTAACCCAAAAGGCATTACTAAGAATTCATAGTGTCTGTATCTTGTTTGGAAAGCTGTTTTTGGAACATCTTCCTCCTTGACTTTTAGCTGATGGTAACCAGAGCGTAGATCGATTTTTGAGAAATAACTAGCTCCTTGCAGCTAATCAAATAAGTCGTCAATTCTGGGGAGCGGATACCGGTTCTTGATCGTTACCTTATTCAATTCACGGTAGTCGATGCACATTCGCATCGTACCATCTTTCTTTTTGACGAATAACATAGGTGCTCCCCACGGAGACGTACTAGGTCTAATGAAACCCTTATCTAATAACTCTTGCAATTGAGACATCAACTCTTTCATTTCTGACGGAGCTAATCGGTAAGGTGCACGTGCGATTAGCGCCACAGCTGGCATCAAATCGATTCGAAACTCGACTTATCTATCCGGCGGTAGACAAGTCAAGTCATCAGGAAACACATCGGGAAAATCCCTTACTACCGGTATGTCATCAAGAGTTTTCCTTTTCTTCTTGGCATCAATAATATATGCCAAAAAGCCATTACACCCTTTCTGCAAGCACCTCTTTGCCCTAGCCATCGTGATTAAACTAGTTTTTCGACCACATCGATCCCCGTAAACCAGCACCGTTCCTTTCTCAGGCAACTCTACTTGGATTATTTTCTTCTTACAGAGTATACTAGCATCATTTTCAGCCAACCAATCCATCCTTATGACTACATCAAATTCTCTAATGGCCATAGGCAAGAGTTTTAGTGGTACTATACATTCTTCTATTTCGATAAAACAGTTATTATAAACCTCATGTACCATTATGTGACTATCATTAGCAATTTCTACTAGAATTGGGAAGTCTAGTTTCTTAGCCTCTCTTTTCAAGTGTTCGCGAAAGGTAGTAGAAACAAACGATTTATTTGCACCCGAATCAAATAGTACTCTAGCACGTACTGAATTTACTAGAAACGTACTTGTCACCACATCAGGCGTTTCTTGTGCTTCAGCAGCAATCATTGTAAAAGCTCTTCCCCTAACCTGTGGTGCATTAGCCTTCCCACCACGTCCTCCTCTGTATACCTTTGGTTTTCCCTCTCCCGCCTTTGGGCAGTCCACTTTCAGATGATCAGGTGACTTACATATAAAACATAATCTTCCAAGGCTACAATCAGGGGCCATATGTCGTGGGTCCCCACATTTGAAACATGTTTTTCTTCCCAATCGACATTCTCCAGGATGTATCGTATTACACTTTGGGCATGGTTTTGATCCATACCTTTGACCACTGTTCTTTTCTGCCCAAACGTTTTTGGTTTCTTAGCTTCCTCACTTTTAATATCTAGCTTTCTTTTTAGTGATGCTTTCTCCATATCCTGACGCTTCTTCTCTTTTTCCCCTGATCTCTGCAGCCTCAACGGCCAATTGAAAAGTAGATGGATTCATTGGTGCTACAAATTCTCAGATTTCGGCTTTCAATCCCCAAATAAATCTTTCCACTCTACGCTCCTCCGTTGCAACATAGTGTTCAGCAAATCGGGCTCTTTCGGTAAATCTAGTGGTGTACTCTGCCACGGTTAAATTCCCTTGTTCCAGCCGTAGAAATTCTTCTTCTAGTTACCTCATATAATTGCGATGACAGAATTTTTCGCGAAATATCTTCTTGAACTCTTCCCAAGACATTTTCTCGACTGATTCCGATCCACACCTCGGTTTCCATGTCCCACCAGTATAATGCTTCTGCTTTTAACATACTGGTCGCATAAGTCACATTATCTTCATAGAAACACTTACTAGTCTTAAAGACCGCCTCCATCTCCTTGACCCATCTCATGGTGGTGATTGGGTTCTTATCTCCATAGTAGGTTGACGATTTGCAAGTTTGGAACGTCTTGTAGCTACAGCCCTTTCGATCATTATTATTATTAACATTTTGCACCGTAGGCGTGTTGGTAGCATGACTACCGTGTTCCTCATCTCCACCATCCCCATAGTTTTCTGCACCACGATTTACCCCCCCCCCCCCTTGAGCTTCTGCATGCAGGGTTGGCAGGGTGGCCTGAAGTACTCCAGTGATTTCTTCCACCAGTTCGTTTCTTGGGATTGTGGCTATTCCTCGTCCTCGGCCTCTTCCTCTAGTTTCACCTGGGTGGGAGTTGCCTTGTATTGATGGTGTCGGGGCAGTAGCGGCTCCTTGTCCCCGGCCTCTTTCTCTAGTTGGCCTTCCTCCGCGTCCCCGACCCCGACCCCGACCCCGACCCCGACCCCGACCCCGACCCCGACCCCGACCGGTTGTAGCATTTTCTTGACCCACAGAGGTAAGGATAGCAAAACCATCATTGCCAGCTTGATCATCTGATCTTTCATTTGTAGGTGCACCTCCTCTTCCGGACCTTCGCGATATTTTTTTTCTACAATTTCACAATATGATACACCTCAATATTCCAATTTATGCACAATTTAAGTTAAACTATAAGCCACATTTGATTCCAAACCATCAAACCACATTAAAGTCTTAACAAAAGTTGAAATTCCTAAAACACGTTCCAACAACGAAAACAACCCTAACACAATCTAAACAAACGAAAACAACCCTAACACAATCTAAACAACGAAAACAATCCTACGAACTTTTCAAACACCTACTCAGCATAAACCATATTTCCCTCCTTCAACTGTTGGCGAACCACCTTGATCTTCCTTGTCCTTCGTGGTCCATGACCACTTTAAACCTTCTCCTTTCCTTTGTTGCTACCACCGATGACGAGGTTCCCTGGGGTTGTTTATATTTTCAAAATAGAGAGGGGATCAGCCTAAGGCCTAGTGAGTCATGGTTTTAGTCAAGATAATTCAATAACACATATACCACATTTTAGTTTGACAGAAAAGTAAATCAGCTAGCATGTTCAAACAGTTCACAGCAAATTGGTTAATTAAACAATTAGCGGTTGTGGAAATCAAGATGAGCCAGGGCTCGATCTTTATAACAGCTTGATAAATTTTACAATAATGCATATATTACTTATTCGGCTAAGTTGCAATATTGTATAATAATACATTCAGCCCCTTTTATCGGCAAAAGGTTAAATTCCAACACAGCCCACATACTAAGCATATTAACCATCCAACAAGTATAATGTATAACAACAAAGATCATGCGAGCCAAAATTCATATAATATGACATAACGGAGCATGGCATAAAACATTCAGCAAAATAGTGCAACAACCCCATTTAAAATATCGCATGAACTCACCTTAGTAAAACGGCTCTATTATTCGAATCTCGGCTGCCCGAACTCCTACAATGTGCCGAACAAATATTTTAAGGCCCGCTACATCTTTAGAATTCTTAAATACTTAACATTTTATTGGATGCTAGGTTAATATACCATCGTCAAGTTCGACCGTCTAATAATTCGGTTTCATAGGATTTCATAATCGTTTTAATTCCAACAAGGTTTCTACCGCTTAAAATGATGTTACAATCACTTATTAATATATATATATATATATATATATATATATATATATATATATATATATATATATATATATATATATATATATATATATATATATATATATATATATATATATATATATATATATATATATATATATATATATATATATATATATATATATGCTTAAATAATAATGAAAACATTTCCGTCATTTAATCTCATATGGTTTAAATAAAATTGTAACCTCAAATGAAATTTTTATATAAAACGTAGGCTTTACTAAAACCATTAGAGGGTCAAATTTGTATTTTTCTCAAAACGGTTTTAACTCCCTTTAAATGTGATTTATGACTCCAAAAATCTAGATTTTCATCTTGACGACATTCTTTATTTCTTTTTTATAGTTAATTTTTAAATGACATTCTCTTAAAATACAGGGGCTAAACATGGCTTTTGTTAAAAACATTTAACTCCCCAAAAGAGGAAGCACGTGAAGTATGACCATAAATTTACTTTATCAACATATGTATACATATATATGCAAGTGAAGCCTAGCCTAACTGGGTGGATGCACCCGGGTTATATACTCATGTGGTGGGAGGTCTGGAGTTCGACTCCAACTAACCCCATGTGGGGGATTTTCCCTGGGCGGCGAATAAACAGGTGGAGGGGAAAGGCTTTACACCATAGGTAATCACAAACCGCCCTAGGTACAAGGCTGAGTACCCCATCAAGGTGTTAAAATTGCGGTTTCCAAAAAAGTATACATATATATCAACAGAAGTTTAATATATTCTATTAAATAAAAGACTTTGCTTTTTTTACCCATTGTCAACATCGAACAACTGTATGTCGTGATTTCATCATATAAGATAAATTGTAAAGTAGGCATATATTTTATTATTTCTATCTCTTGTTCAAACACCATATGCAGCCATAAAAGAGAACTTCAAGTTCTGGTTTCTCTTTAAACGTTTTTCAACATATTGTTCTTCTTTCATTCTTATTTCTAGATATGATTATAGATTAAGGTTTGCCACTGCTAAGATCTTATCGGTATCCTATGGTCGAACTGACGAAGAGATGAAGCTAGCATACAAGTTCTTATCATCAAGGAAGTGCAGCGGAGATTTCTTACCTTGACAAAGTCTCGAATCATTACTAGATGGCTGCTGCTCTTTCCCGTCTCCCTCTCAACTCTCCTTCTCTGCTTTTACGAAAATGGGAAGTGTTGGGGAAAGAGGGGCGTTCACCATTTATACAGGAGAGGATCCGAGAGACTAGGAGAAGTGGAGTTACGAAATAACTTCCCTCACATCTCCAGAACTCTCGTAACTGCTGCAATACGTGGGAATTCAAATTTGCGGTTGCCGTATTTTTTTTTTTTTTTTTTTTTTGACTGGGTCTTCACACCAGATTTGAATAAAATAAATAAAAACCAACTCTATATACCATGAGATGGTGATGATTTCTTATTTTCTTTTCTGCAACTTTGCATACTATATCACCATTTTTGCTCTTCAATTCTCTCTTTTTAGCCTACATGCTCTTTTTCAAGCATTTTAAAATTATGGCATCTGTTTATATGGTTTCTCCTCTTCATTCTATGTAGTTATTATTCTATGGTTATCTTCAAATTTGAAACAATAACTTTTGCAGGAATCGGCATAATAACTTCTTAACAAAATGATTGTATCTTCATCTTGGGCTGAAACCACACGATTAAAAGAGGTTTTACTCTTGCAAGTTGGATTAATTCTTTCTTCTACTTTTTGGCAATGGAAACTGACGTTAATAGCTTAGAATTTAGCCACTTGTTTATATTTAAGTGAAGAAAATCCATATCTTCTCTTTGCAACCGTTGTGCACACCAACTGTTCGAATATTGCTCCAAAGACTTTTCTTCACCAAATATGAGGAGAACTTCAATCTTTCCATCGTTATCTCTACACCGACCCTTAACATCTTACCTATATGACAAAATCTGGGATAAATCCTCCTCTTTCACCAAATCATGTTTTATGTGGATTCAAATCATGCACAAAACCAGTGGAGGAAGAAGACCCAAAAAGAAAATCTACCACCGAGTCCATGAACTAGACAAAGTCATGGATCTCCAAAAGAAACCCACCGTCATCCTAAAACTCAAATCAATCATCCAATCACCAAAAAACCAATCTTTACTTCTCAGAGACCTTGAAAAAGAAGTGGGGTTTATTCAAAAATGGAATTACATAGCAATTATCGAAAAATACCCATCAATATTCCACGTCAGCAGTGGTCACAAAACACCGCCTGCAGTCACACTTACCGAAATATGAGTTATCTTCAAGAACTTGAAAAATGGCAGAAAATGGATTTTCCTTCTCCTTATTTGAATGCAAAAAGATTTGAAGTTTCTGATCCGAAAGCTCGAAAAAGGGTGGTTGGAGTTCTTCATGAAGTTTTTAGTTTGACCATGGAGAAAAGGTTGACTTCTGCACAATTGGATGCGTTTCATTTAGAATTGAGATTGCCAGCTAGATTGTTGCTTTGTTTAATTAAGCATCATGGTTTGTTTTACATTACTAATAAAGGTGCAAAGAGTATTGTTTTTCTTAAAGAAGGTTATGATGGGTCAAGATTGGTTGATAAATGTCCCCTTTTGATGTTTAGGGATAAGTTTGTAGCACTTAGTGGTAGAAGAGATATTGAACCTTCATCATGTGTTATATGAAGCATCGTGACACAATGCTATGAATGATAAAATATGTGAAATTATCGATAACATTAATAAAAACGAGCATATTTTTATAAACATGAAATAGAAAGTATATTGTTCTTTAAACAAAATTTACTATTTAAGATTGATGAAATCTTATAGAATCATTTTACCGGTTTGATGTGACACAATACTATGAATGATAAAGTATTTGAAGTTATTGATAACATTAATACATGTTTGATGTGACATAATGCTCTGAATGATTAAATATGTGAAGTTATCGATAACATTAATAAAAAGAAGCACATGGCTATAAACATTAGAAATTGAAAGTATATTGTCTTTAACGTAATTTACCGTTTAAAATCGATGAAATCTTATACAAATGTGAAATTGATAACTATATCGTGTAGAGTTTGGTAGATATGTATTAGACGATGTATTGTTCTAAGACGTATAATATGTGATAGGTTGTGATTTAAACCATTGGCATCACGTTAAGAGCATAGTTTGGCTTAAAGCTACTTGAGTTCATCATCTTCTTCATCATCGACAAGATGGTCCTTCGGGGGTGTTGACAAATGTAAAACCCTCGCTAAAGGCTTTTTATAAAAATGTCATTGTATAACCCTTAAGTTTTCATTAAATTATGTTTAAATCATTATATGCAGAAACTTTGGTCCTAAATTTTCAAGAATGAGTTAGTTTGTTTAAGAAATAGCGATGTGGTTACGATTTCAATATCATTACACAGTTTAAATAAAACCACATAACATGTGGCCTTCTGAAATGTTCAGATCCTCTAAAGTCATCATATTTCATCAACCTGAGTACACGTCAAAATAAGGTTAGGCAATGGAATACCTAGTGAGTTCACCCGAGGTTGACCCAGCTCATCCATAAAATTCCAATGACTTCACATAATAGAGGATTGATAACATTCGAGAGGATGACTAGATCACGGATATGAACATCCAAGAGATAACAGACAATTGCACAAGAAGTTAAGGGTTAGGAACGAAGGTCTACGTATTACGACAAAAGAATTTCCTTAACAGCTCCAAGTCTTCATCTACTCCTCACTTACCTAATACTATGCTCCTCATGCTTCTTGC
This sequence comes from Cichorium intybus, assembly GCA_023525715.1. Lineage (NCBI taxonomy): Eukaryota > Viridiplantae > Streptophyta > Magnoliopsida > Asterales > Asteraceae > Cichorium > Cichorium intybus. The sequence continues at coordinate 798,303 of JAKNSD010000080.1, forward strand.
TTGCTCAGGGTTGTCACCACGATCACACTACTCTTCTAACTCCTCTTCATCCCTTAAACGACTTCTCAAGGTCAAGACCACCCTCATAGATCTCGCTACTCCTCGAGCTTCATCCGATGTAAGTTATCCCTTCGTCATCTATCATCATCCTTTATTCTTCAAGACACTTAAGGGTTTGAAGCTAAATCCTTAGTAGTCATCATCCTCACGAATTCGTTCATCATGTTGCAATGCACTCTTCATTCTTCAATATTGCACTTCATATTCACATAAGAAGCTTCGTATACGAACCCTTTTCTACTATGAACATTACTCATGCCAATCCAAATTCACTAACTAAACAATTAGAAACTTAGTCACAAGCAAGTATTTACCACTAAATTCTAAAGGCCAACCACTTAAGAGGTCAAACATCCACAAGAGCGTCACATTTTAAGTCTAAGCGCTACTCCTAGTACCTAGTTCACTTAAACTCATGCTTTGATACCAAATTGAAACACCCTCAAAGGCTTTTCATAAAAACACATTTTTAAACTCATGGTTTATCATTATTATTTATAAAACATCCATTGTAAAACTTTAAAACTCATTTCGTTCCATGAAAGAATGAAACATTAAATTTTTTTAGTTAGAGGTTTAAAATTTTAAAACTCATTTCATTATTTAGTTCCGTGAAAGAATGAAAGAATTTTAAAATTTTAAAACTCATTTCGTTCCATAAAAGAATGAAAGAATGAAACATTAAAACTTTAAAACTCATTTCATTATTTAGTTACAGGTTTAAAATTTTTAAAGATATTAATATTTATTGAATATTATATGAATAAAAATAATTTATAACAATTGTATATATTATTTCGTTCCTTAAAAGAATAAAATAAAAAATTTTCAACCTAAAAATATATATTATATTCCGCAAAAGATGATTCATTTCATTCATAGCAACCAATTTTATTCCTTCTTTGATTACATTGTACAAAACGTTTACCTAAGACGTCTAATGGAAATATCGCCGTTAAAAACACGATGAGCTGCATTCAGCCCATTAAATAATGCATTGTAAATCATGTGACAATCGATTGAAAAGCGAGTTCAATTGAACAGTAAACGTGGAAGATGACTTAAATGGGTGGTGCACAACCAACTCAATGTCTCAATTTTAGAAAGAAAACTTTCTTTTTCCCCTTAAACCTTTTTTTATGTAAAAGATTAAACAATATATGAAAGATTAAAAAGACATACTAACACTAATAAAATTCGTCTTCAGTGTTTAAAAAAAATCATTAAATCATATATATATATATATATATATATATATATATATATATATATATATAGAGAGAGAGAGAGAGAGAGAGAGAGAGAGAGAGAGAGAGTTAGGATATATTAAAAACTGTAATTATTGTGTGGACGTAAGGACCAATCAGAGACGAGAACCAGCCAATGGTATTTTTGTCAATTGATTTATAAATCATTTAATTGAATTTAATCAATTCCTATAATTATGGTAACTTGAACCTATAATTATGGAATCCTATAACCACTTCAATTAACCTAGCTTCCATGCCCATCGACAACCTCAAAAAAACCTTCGTCGGAATCATCATCTTCACGCATCCGATAAACACTACAAGTCTCGAGAAAGCTTCATTAAGCGAGTTGATGTTTTGGTGTTGACATATGCTCCTGATACCCATCGATGTACGCATATATTTATGGCTATTTTCCAGATTTCTAATCTCAATTTCTCCCATCTTTCTCTCTTTTGCGTCTGAATTTCTCACCCTCGATCCTTCTATTGTGATCCCATATTATGCATCTGAATTTCTCTTTCTTTTACCAATTTCTAATCTGAGATTTCTTCCATCTTGGTTTCAATCGATTTCACCGGCGCCAATATGATCGATTCTAAGCGGAAGTCAAACACGGTGAAGAGTGATCGCTACTCATCGACGTCCTGCCTGATTTCGTTGACTGGAGGACCAAAGGTGTATTTTATTTACTTTTATTATAAGTTTTTGATCTTTTTTTGCTCTAGATTTCAAGATCGAACAGTGGATTATGAAGAGTGGCATCGTGGTGGTGGATTATAATTTTTTGATCTTTTATTATAATGTGTATTTTATTTCAATGGCGTGAATTGATTTTAGTTTATGATTGCAACTTCATTTGCGTTCTATGACTTTGCTCTGTGAATTGATTTTAGTTTATGATTTCAATTTCATTTGTAACTCAAATCGCAACTAAGTCGGGAGGATAAAAACAGGAAGCAACAAAGTGTGCTGGAAGAAGATGAGCAGGTTTGGTCGCACACCCTAACCCATTCCTGATCTGCAACATCCATTGATTTATTGTGTCCCGGTGCTGCTTTCCCTATCGTATTCTTCAAGATTCTGAGCTTCCTTTAGCTTCTGGATTAGGATCATCTGCAGCATACTGTGTTTCACTAGCTGGTGCCTTGCTTCCTTCATCAGATTCTGTGAATCTTGACTTCAGCAGTGAGGACTAGCGATCACTTCCTGAAAAAGAGCAGAAATTGACAAAATATATGTCATTCTAGTAGAATGTTTCTGAATGATTTTGTAATTATGGGATTATGGGTCATTCTAACAGGTGAGAATATCATTCTAATGTTGCAAGGTAACTCTTTGTCATTCAAGACATACGAGAAATCGAGAAGAAGCCCTAAAGTTTGATTTCAACGCAGTCATTCTGACAGAATGTCATCCTCATAGAATGTAATTCTCATATAATGTCATTATGTTATGGATCATTCTAACATGTGAGAATATCATTCTCATGTTGAAGGGTAATTCTTTGTGCATTCAAAACATACGAGAAATCAAGAAGAAGCCCTAAAGTTTGGTTTCAAGGCAGTCATTCTGACAGAATGTCATTCTAATAACCGTGTATATTCTGACAGAATGATCGTATATTCTGTTAGAATTAATGTATATTCTGTTAGATTCTAATATATTATTCTAGTCATGTTGATGTTACACAATACAATGTAAATACCATTTTGTAATTCATTCTAATAGAATGTTTAATTTACTTTCATATAAATCATATTTTTGTATAATTTTGTAATTTATATAAGTATGATTTTGTAATTTATTCTACCAGAATGGTTAATTTACTTTCAAATTTGCGGTATCATTCTAATGTATGTTTTTGTAATTAATTCTAATAGAATGTAAATGGTTAAGAACTCAGATGAAGAATCAAAATTGAAGTTTGTATTTAAAAAGAAATTCGAATTTGAATTTGAAATAAAATTTAAATTTGAAATTTAATCCCATGAAAATCTCACATTCCAAATTTGAAAAAATATAAAATGTCTATATTACCCTTTAAAATGATATAATTGGAAAGTAGATAATTTTTTAATTAAAAAAAACTCAATATTCTGTAATTAATCACAACCATTGATCATTTGAATTCTACGCACCAGATTTGTCCTTACGACCATACAATAATTGTGGTTCTTAATGTAACCTAGCCCTATATATATATATATATATATATATATATATATATATATATATATATATATATATATATATATATATATATATATATATATATATATATATATATATATATATATATATATATATATATATATATATATATATATATATATATATATATATATATATATATATATATATATATATATATATATATATCTCTTATTCTAATAAATAAGTAACTCAAAGCCACATGTCACCACCACATTCATTTGGCCACATGTCATTTTCTCATGATTTTGAATTTCTTAGAAAAAATAAAATACTTTAATTGTTCATTACTACTTCTTAAGGATCGGTTACAATTGGCCGTTACAATTCTATCTTTCCTAATTAAACTTTCATTAATACGAAACTGTCAATTAAATGTTTAACCTCAAATTTCGTCTTACGATTTCAAAAATCAAATTGCAATTGTGAATATATGTTAGGTATTTTTTGTATTTTCTCAATGGTAAATCGAGATTTTTTAAGCACTAATTGCAAGATATAGCAATGTATTTCAATTTATTTGTGTATTATAGCATTCTACTTTTATATATTTCTATTACATTTCTATATTCTCAATTTTGTGTGTTTTTGTTTATTTTTAAGATAGTATGCTATTTACTTTAAGTTAGTACAATGCTTGATGTTTGGATGTTCTTATTTAACATTTTCTTTTAATCAACCCGTGTAATACACGGGTCTCACAACTAGTATATATATATATATATATATATATATATATATATATATATATATATATATATATATATATATATATATATATATATATATATATATATATATATATATATATTAAAAAGTAAGAAACATTAAATCGTTAATGTGACATTCAATTAAATTCAACAAAGTTAGATGATTTAATAGTCTATTATCAATCAAATTGAGATTTTACATTAAAACGGCAAGAACATATTTGTCCATTTTGGGTACTTTGTCACACGTGGTTTGCATTGTCTTCAAGCTAAAAGATGTGATAACAATGAATAAATCATCAAGTACATATACGTTTGTTCTTTTATGGAGACCACTTAAATTTAACATGTTTTCGGTATGAGTGGATTTAGTATATTAGATATTTTCTCAATAAATTATATATTTAATTCATGGAATATATATTTTCTAATTTTTAATAGTATCGAAACAGACAAGGTTATTGTGAAATTAAATTGTCCTAGTATAAATACAATATAAATTCTACAACCTAACAAACATATATATTTTTTTAAATCTATGGACTAAGAGTTTTATAAAAAAAATTAAATTTTTTTCTTCGATATGTATAGTCAATGTTTATATGCATATGCATATTAAAAAATTTTAAATAAAAGAATTAGGAATAATGTATATACTAGTCTTTCAGAGATTTTATAAAATAAAATAAAAAAGTCAAAAACCAATTTTTTGTATTTATATGTATATGCATATAAACATATGTATATAAAATCACTCTTGTACACATGTAGATTAGATAAATTGTTTCCCAGTGCACTTTATGAAATAAGTATTGTGCAAATATAAATATCAAGATCTTAAATATTAAGAATTCATAACACCATATCTTACTTTGACACAAGTATGTATACCATATGCATATTCAAACAACCCATTTACACAATCTAAAGCATCGATTTGACTTTTATATCAATTACAAACAAATAACTAGATAGCCTATTATCATTTATAATTTCATATATCTAGTTCACTGTACAAAATCCATAACAAAGTCAAAGACAATACCATGTATTCAAAGGTGATAAACATATCGTTCACACCAACAAGCTCAGGATTATCACTCTGAAGGGCAACTCGAGCAACTAACTAACAGATTTTTCTAACTCCTATTACACATCACTCAAATCAAATTAATCCATGAAAAATAGCCAAACGAAACTCAAACTCAATTAGAGTCAAGTGTTAAGGACGAACATCTTAAAGACGTTTCACAATCGCCTATATCCAGCAATGTATCTACTTGATTTTGTGTATAATCTTTCACATCTATGTATATGATTTGTTGTATCAATCTCCTTGATCTTAGGCTTAACTATAGACATACTCACAATAACATAATGTATCTTACATCCTCCCGATATAATATAAATAGGATGTTATTAATTCAATACACAAAAACCTTCAAACCTTTCTCCTCTCTTACATGGTATCACAAAACTAAAATAGATGAAACTCTCTTTTTTACACCCACCCACAGGCTACTACCACCATATCAATGGTCATACCCAACTCCTAATCAATCTCACCCCTGCACCCACCACGATTCTCAAACTTATATATCCTGGAAATTTGGAGTCTAATATCTTTTTAGAGGTTATGACATCATTAGTTACCTAGATGGCACCATCTCCCCATTACCACCCGTTGTCACCAACCGCATAAAACCCTGACTACACCTTCAGTAAGGAACCAAGCACTACCTTTAAAGCTTGACATCAATAAGACCAATTGCTCACAAGAGCCTTATCCAACACACTCTCCTCTTCAACCTCCTCTCTTATTCTTAGAGCCAAAACCTCTCATAAGGATTGTAGTATTATCTCCAACACCTTTTCTAATCACATCGAGGTCATATCCTTCAAATTAAGGAATATATTGATACATTCTCCAAAGGCACTAAAATCGTCATTGAATACATGAACTCCATCAAACCTTGTACTGATAAATTAGGTCAAATAGGTAAACCAACATATCTCGAGGATATTATCTCTGAAGTCATCTATGGTCTAGATGAAACCTACAAGTCGATCTCTAGTATTGTAAGGTTAGGACAAACCCATTTTCATTGAAGTCCTCCGTGAAAAACTCATTCAACATGAACTCATAGTCAAGCATACTTCCCCTTACCACCACCTTCACCCCTTATGTACACCTTGCCTAAATCTGACTCAATTACACCAAACATTATAAAAAACAAACTTCTAACACCCTTGGGGTGTAACCTCGAATGTACCTACACCAAACAACCAACTACCTTCAAAGGAAAATGTCAACATTGTTGTATCATGTGACATGTGATTTCTAAATGTCTCCAAGTTCATAATCTTTATCCTAACATTGCCTTCCCACCTTCTACACCTCGTCCCCATGCTCACAGCACCCTATTAGGCGCACCCACCAACCCAAATTTATAGCCCCTTAACAGTGGCACCTCCCATCATATAACCGATGACCTTTTCCTTATCGCTATCCATCAACCTTATGATGGCCTAGACGATCTTGTCATAGGAAATGGCTCCACCCTCCTTATTTTTTACACTAATTTATTTTCCATTCGTTACTCTCACTAAGAAACTTCTTTTCAACGATGTCTTATATGTTCCCAATATTTATTGAAAACTTTCATTAGTCTTACAATTATATTGTGACAATATTTTCACTGCCATTCTCTCACACTCTTATTTTCTTATAAAGGAAGAGACGACGGGACAATACTCATTCAAGGAACAACCCATAATGAGTTTATCGTCTCCATCAACATCACCTGTGGCACCATCGACTTGGCTATCCCTCTTATAATATTTTCAAACTTTTAGGTTCCTGTTTTGATTTACACATTTCAAATTTCTTGCAGTGTACTTCCTATTTTATTAATAAAAGTCACCAAATTCCATTTTCACAATCTACACTCACCTTTAAAGCACCTTTAGATCTAGTTTACTCTGATGTTTGGTCTTCCCTTGTTATTTGGCTACTATAAATACTACATTGTCTTTGTTGATCACTTCACCCACTATATTAAGCTCTTTCACATTTAGAAAAGGTCTTATACAACACCCATTTTCCACTGTTTCAATGTAATTAAAAAGTTCTTTGAATACCCTATAAAGCCATCTTTCTTTGATAATGGAGGTGAATACAAAAAGCACAATCTAAGTCTTATTGACAATGACATCACCCATCTTACCTCTCCTCCCTACACCCTTGAGCACAATGACTTCACTAAAGGCTGTCATTGACACAATGTTGAAACTATTCTTACTCTCCTGTCTCACACCTCTACTTCTCTGCATTTGGCCATATGCTTTCACCACTTCCACTTACCTTATTAATCGTATCACCACAACAACTCCAAACAATGAATCATTTACTTCTTCCTCTTCAATCAACACCCAAACTACACAACTTTTGATGTCTCTACTTCCCTAGGATTCGACCTTACACATCTCATAAACTAGAACCTTGTTATGTCCTATGTGTCTTTGTTGGGTACTCCACTACTCATGGTGGCTACCTTTTTATTGACCCAACCACTACTAACTATACACTTCCCATCGTGTTAAATTTCTTGCAATTCCCCTTACATGAACTTCACTCAAACACCGCCCACCACTGAATCCTAGACCCATTCAATAGTGCACTCTCACAATTCCTGTCATTCTTTTCACAACCCATAACCCACTACTTAAAGAAAATCTCCACCCTACCCCCCAAACGAACTCCACATAGACCATTTATCTCATTAACCACGCCTATATAGCCTCCTACCTACCACTACCATCATTACCACAACACATCTTCTTTATCCGGACCCTATAAACTCCTGATTCGCCTATACCCTCCAATACACCCACCTCCTCACCATAACAATACACATCTCCCTCAATCACATAAATAATCACCTTTTTCTTCACTAAGCAACAAGTTAAGACCTACCATACCATCTTCACCCCCACCCTACCTCATCCCTATGCTACTTGACTCTCCCATAAAACCAAACCCCATATATATATATATATATATATATATATATATATATATATATATATATATATATATATATATATATATATATATATATATATATATATATATATGTGTGTGTGTGTGTGTGTGTGTGTATATATATATATATATATATATATATATATATATATATATATCCAATCATGATCATCATACCGCCCTTTAATTGCCTCATAGTACTCCTAAAACAACCAAACAAGCTCTCATTGACCCTCGTTAGCATGAAGTCATGCTCATCGAACACCAACTTCTCAATGGCAACAAATCCTAGACCTTAGTTCCCTACCACCAGCCCCATATGTTATAGGATGAAAATGGGTTTATCATATCAAATACCACCCTAATGATACTCTTGGCAAACACAAAAGCTCGTCTAGTCACCAAAAGAATCCATTAACGAGCCAAATTAGATCACTCACAAACCTTTAGTCGCATTATCAAATGCACCACAATTCATCTCCTTCTATCTTTATTATCACCCACAAACCGGTCTCTATGCCAACTAGACATCAACAATGCCTTTACCCAAGGCACTCTCATTAAGCTGTCTACATGACCCAACCACAAGATTTTATTGACTCCTAAAAACTAGACCATACTTGTAAACTCCACAAAGTAATCTATGGACTAATGAAAGAACCACAAGCATGGTACACTGAACTACACAACTACATAATTTCTTATGGTTTTACCAACTCTCTTTCAGAAACCTCTATGTTTATTTGTCACAGCTCTCCTCACATTTATTTTCTTGTATACGTTGATGATATAATAGTTACTTGACCTAACATCATAGAGATTGCCACATTCATCAAACACATCTTTATCGATTCTTTGTCAAGGATCTTGTTCCTATATGTTGCAATCTTGGCATTACGGCCACTCACACAACATTCAGCCCTCAGTTATCACAAGCCAAATACATGTCTGGTCTTCTCATTTGTCACAACATGCTTGAAATGAAATGTGTCTCCACTCCTATAAATCCTTATCTACCACTAATAAAACAACCTAACAACCTAGTTACTAATGCGATTATATATTGAGTTATTGTTAAAAGTCTCTAATATCTATCAATTACACATCCAGACATCTCCTACAATATCAAAAAGCTTGCCCAGTTCCTCAATCAACATACGAAGATCATTAGACAACTCTAAAATGGTTGCTTTGCTATCTGTATGGGACCCTTAATCATGACATCATTCTTCACAAAATACCACCTTTTCTTCACATGCCTTTTGTGATGCAAATTGGGCAATCGATAAATATCTTAATGTCTCTACAACTAGTCTCATCGTCTATCTTTGTCGTGACCGTACGTTCACAATCCATGTCCTCTACAAAAGCTGGATCTTGTGTAGTTGCAGACGTAACAATTTAACTTTTATGGCTACAATCTCTTTTTAACAAACTCAAACTCACCACCCCTCAAAAGGTAGTCATTTACTGTGACAACATGGGGGCCACCCATTACTCTACTAACCTAGTGTTCCATTAGAGTTTGAAGCATATTTCTCTTGCATTTCACTTTGTTAATGAACATGTAAAATAATGTCACCATTGTATTCAACATATTGTAGGTGATGGCTATCTTGTAGATGCTCACAACAAACCTCTTCTCAAGTTGCAATTCACTCAACTCATCTCTAAGATCAGTCTTATTCGACCATTGTTCGTCTTGTGGGAGCATGTCAAAAATGAATCTCTCAAAGATTCTTAACAATCTATTATATTATGCATTGTGTCTCCTTAAATTTATATATAATCTCTCACATGTATATCCTTGATTTAGTATATCAATCTTCTTGATCTTAGGCTTAATTATAGCCTTATAGGTATATTCACAAGAATTATGTATCTTGCATCTGTTGGAAATATGGCCATTAACGTAACAAATTAGAAACACAAAATAATATGCTTATTGGGGATACATACATAACTCAGTTAAGTAAGCAATGACTAAATTGCTAATCATTAAAGTTGATGGATTAAATAGAAAATAAAAGAAGAAGGATTTATTTGTAATAAATCCAAAGTTGATTACTAGAATAATTAAACTAATATAACTAGATGATAATTATATCATTTAAAAATATTCAATAATTAAAAGGTTTCCATGATTAAAAACCTTCCATATAATAAAGAAACCTCTAGGATTTTAGGGCACTAAATTGGGTGCCTATTGTAACCCTAGAAATATACAATTGACAACTCAAAAAAACCTTGCTCTTTCTCATTTGTTGTGTTGGTGGTGTAGATCTAGAACCAGAAACCATGTTTCTGTTATTTATCCATGCCTTCATTATTGCCTACTACTTGCTGTAATTGGGTGTGTCCTTATAAAGAGGCTCTACTTTAAGCCTTTGAGATTTATTGACTAAAATTAGAGGTAGTTTGTCCATCCTTCTTGTAGGTTAATTAAGTTGCATAAAGTTAAATAAAGATTATCATGTTTATTTAAGATGTTATTTTGCTTTCGTTGTTTGATCTACAAATTGTTTATGATGTTATCATCATAATCCAACATCATCCTTCATGTGTAGTATAAATAAGGTTGTTGTAAATCTAATTCAATACATAGAAAACCTTCAAACCTTTCTCCACTCTTACACTAAGTATTGTTGATACCCATTTTGGTTTATTTATCAGATATTGGAAAAATTAATACAATATTTGATTGAATATGAACTGCATCCAATGTTGCATTCATTTACTTGTCTTAAACAAATTTAACTGGGAAAAAGAAGTGAGAGAAAGCTGGAAATGAGATATAGGGGTAAAAGACAATTTTACCCTCATGTACACACGATAGCCAACAGCTTAGGGTAAATGGAGTGAAAAGTGAAGGACCAAACTTACAAAGTTAGTTTAAAATATGTACAATTTCTGCAACAATCATGATAGTTAGACTAAAGGTGTTATGGACACCAAACCTCAGGGAATAAACATGTAATTTACTTAATATCATAAAAACAATGATATATTAACGATATAACAGAAATGCAATAGTTTTACAACTAATCATGAAAAATACACACCATGCTAGCGTTCCAACAAGTTTATGAAGTTATATTTTTTTGTGATTTTTGTGTTATCAACATATTTTGGTGTAGCCATGATTAATATCGAGACAGACTTAGTTCAATTTACGTTTTGAGACAGGAGGTGCGGGGCTGCACACTCGGATAGATAAATGTAGATTCAGGAATATGGGGGTCTGGGGCAGCGCCCCTGGTGGGGTTTAAGGGGGGCAGAGCTCGAATTGTTTTTAGCCAAAACTCAAAGTTTGCGTCCAAATTAAAAGGCATACTTTTCCGTTTCTTTGGCCGTATTTTACATATATATATATATATATATATATATATATATATATATATATATATATATATATATATATATATATATATATATATATATATATATATATATATATATATATATATATATATATATATATATATATATATATATATATATATATATATATATATGAGAAAAATGAATATATTGTTGTTATATATATAAGCTTGCTTATTAAAACCTCGATACGACGTCGTGTTACATGTATAGCGCTTATTTCCTTATTCTCGTATTCTTTCTTCCTTGATTTTTTTGTTCGACTCAACGATTCTTTAATCCCAATCATGTCTTCCTCTTTCAACTCTTATTTAATCCCGATACGACTTCGTGAAGGTCTGAAGGAAAAAAAAAGCATCATTGAAGGAGGAAGACAATATCAAGATTAAAGAATTGTTGAGTCGAACAGAAATTCAAGGAAGAAAAAACACAAGAATAAGGAAATAAGTGATATAGATATAACACGAAGTCGTATTAAGGGTTTAATATGCAAGCTTATATACATAACAACATATATTCACATTTCGATATATATATATATATATATATATATATATATATATATATATATATATATATATATATATATATATATATATATATATATATATATATATATCAAATAGACGTTGCCTGTGGCATGATCAAAGAGAACTGATTCTTCTTCTTTCTAAACTATCTCTGAATAACATGAAATTAAAGGTATTTTGTGTTTTGAATATTTGATTTGCCCTGAAATCAAGATTATTTTCGTTCTTGGATTATCTCAAATCTGATTTCGTGACACCCCACGCTTTAGGGTCAAAATCATAAATTTTGAAAAATATTTTCATACACGATCCTTGAATTATTCAAACTATTTATTAATGTTTTAAACCCTTCATTCTAACAATTTTAAAATAACGAAAGAACTATTTTTTAATACTTATTTTAATTTAATGAAATGTATCCTATAGATTTCTTGTGATTAAATAATAATTAATTATTTTTTAATATATATTTTTATATTATTTTGTATTTTTCTATTAATAATATATTTCATTAGATAACAACTAGATTTTTAGATGATCTAGCAAATATATAACCCAAGAAGAATATATTGACACATTAAAAACTTGTTGATAACTAAAAAACTAACAACTTGATAAAAATAAGAGTAAATTACAGTTTTGGTCCTTCAAGTTTACCAAATGTTGTACTATACGACAAACTATTGGAAATTCACGTTGGTGGTCCCTAAGGTTTGTGAAACGCTACAAATCAGTCACTGAGTCAGGTAAAAAGACTAACATGTCCTTTTTAATTTCTTTTTTCTTTTTCTTTGAATTTATTTATTTACTTTATTAAAAAAATGATACCCCAAACCCACCCTCAATCTCTCTCTCTCTCTACCTCTCTCTCCAAAGATTTATCTTTTCAGCTAATGGGTGCAGGTTTCCATTAACTCGTTTGTTCTTCCGAAGTGAAATTGGTTTAACAGATTGCTTTTTTTGTGATGAATCATAACCACTGGATGATATAATTAAGATTAGTTAGTATAATAAAATCCAAAACCTTTAACAAAATCCAAATTCTATAAAACCAATTCAAGTTTTTCCTCGTAACAAATGAATTACGTATTCAGGTTTTAGCTGCAATTTGCCCACTTTCTTCCCTTTTCACATCATATTTGTTTAATATTGATGCGAAATTAGAGGACGCGATCTTCAATTCCAAATAGGGCGTGAATTGAGTTAAATCTTTTACCGAATCCTTGTCACATGTGCTTGCAGATCGGTTAGGAAAAAAGTAAGCCTAGATGATCACATCACATTAGTCTGTGCTGGACTTAAAGCAGATGCTCGTGTTCTCATAAACAGGGACGAATCGAGTGCCAAAGCCATAGGCTCACCGTTGAAGATCCAGTAACTATACTAAATAGATTCTTCAGGAACATTATTGCTTGGAAAGCTAACGCCATTGGTAGAAACTCCAATTCCATGAGAGAATTTCTAGAAAAGAATTACAAAGAAACTTTTGGGCAAGAAACGATCAAACTTGCTATTCATGCTTTGCTTGAAGTAAGTATTGAAGTGTTATTTTTTCTAATCTACCCTTTACATATCTACTTTATAAGTTACAAACACGTTACAGGTGGTTGAGACTGGTGGGAAGAATATTGAAGTTGCTGTAATGACAACGGAGGGACTTAGGCAACTTGCGGTTCTGTAGAATCCATTAGAACCTGCAACAGTTGTTCTGTAGTTATAGATGATCTTGTATGAATATCTTCATACAACCACATGTCATCTGTGTTTCCTTTTATGTTAACCATTGCATCATGTTCATCGTCTTCATTTGCTAGTTGTATTGCAAGAGTTGCTAGGGCTGATATTGATGTGTGTGAGAGAGAGAGAGAGACGTACGGGGTGGGGTGAGGGAGGGGGTAGGGGGTATTTTTTATTAATAAAATAAATAATAAATTAAAAAAAAAAAGAAAAAGAAATTAAAAAGGGCAAGTTAGTCTTTTTACCTGACCCAGGGACCGATTTGTAGCGGTTCACAAACTTTAGAGACCACCAACATGAATTTTTAATAGTTTGTCCTAAAGTACAACATTTGATAAACTTGAGGGACCAAAACTGTAATTTACTCTAAAAATAACGTTTAATCAAACTAGTTAATAACATAACTAAAAAATTAAAATAATAACTTAACTTAACTTAAGAGTTAATTTCATTCACGTCCTTATAAACTTTAGAAATTACATCTATATCCTTATAAAATTTAAAATTACGTATATATCCTTTTAAAGTAATAAAATTCACATATATATATATATATATATATATATATATATATATATATATATATATATATATATATATATATATATATATATATATATATATATATATATATATATATATATATATATATATATATATATATATATATATATATTCGAATATTAATTTTAATTCGAATTATAATTGATCTAAAATACAAATATCAAATTAATTCATTTAAATACCCTTTTCAAATGGGAAGTGATCCGTACACAACAATTTTTCTCCATACACAAGAATTCATGATTTAGGGATGTTGTATATTATGCATAAAAAATGTTAAATTGTTGTGTATGGAGAAAAATTGTTGTGTACGGATCACTTTCCTTTTCAAATTAAAGATTTAAATATTAGAATTAAACAAATTTAATATGGATAAAAATTGAAGTTTATTCCTGTACGGCTTAATCCCTAGATCCCAAGTTGTGGTCGTATTATGAAAATCCTGATTATCATAACAAAAAAAGTAATCAACTTGTGATGCTTAGAGGAAATAAAGACATGTGAAAAATAAACAGGGAGCTTTCGATGGAGGAAAAAAAGCATGTGAAACATAAATAAAAATTATAAAGATATTTGTGAATATGAACCCTAAGTAAATCCAACAAGTGTTCCATCGAGATCTTGATTAGTATATAATTAAACTATAATTTGAAAGTGAAAAACGAGTATAAATGATGAAGAAAGCTCTAGAAAACTTGAATAGGAGATTAGCGTATACGATGATTATTTTAAAGCTGTTTTTAATATTAAATTATTTTAATCCGAATTAAAATTAATATTTGAATATATATGTGAATTTTATTATTTTAGACGAATATATACGTAATTTTGAATTTTATAAGGATATAGAAGTAATTTTTAAATTCACTCATAACTAACAAGTTAGCGTAGTCACGGCGCGCAAAAATAACTTAAAAACAAAATTTCGTTTGAAGATAATCTTATATTTTTATAATATTCGTTCAAAAATCAAAATTACGTCCTTTATTTATGGTAGGGAAAATGACACTGTAGCACAATAATGTTACAGGAACCGGTCGATTTGGTCCCTAATGTTTTTTTTTTTTTTGCCACTAAAGGGATTCAAAAGTATAAAACCGGTTATAATTGTCCCTTAGCCTTTGAAGCCGGTTGCGAATCCACCGTGGACCTTACGTGGAGGCCATGTGGACCAGACTTGGGGACCAAGGTTGCCCACTTGGAAGTTGGTCCCCTTCCTTTAAAACCCGGGGTTTTATGCATCATTTCTGGAAAATTTGTTACCCGAAAAGAAACAGTAATTTCTAGATGTCTTCCTCATCCTCATCAGGATTCTCAAACCTTGGTATAAATCTTTCGGATCTTAACACCCCATTACAAAGCTCTAGCAACAGAGGTTGGAGTCTTAAGAGAAGCGAATCGAGCTCAATGGCGCCGGTAACTCGGGTCACTAAATCAACCGGAGCATCGCGTGGTTGTGTACCGCCGTCTGGCGGACCCCCCCCCCGGGTGGTTCATATGTCAAAACAGAAGATTTCGAAGATTTGAAGAAACATTTCGTGGATTTCCAGAGAAATGTATACACCGGCATCGGGTGTTTGTTTGTGTGTTTGATTGGAATGGCGTGTGTGGGTTACTCCCATTTCAAGTGACGTCGAAGATCAAGTACCGGCGTTGGAAGATGAAGGGGTAGGTATTTTAGGGTTTATGGGGATCGTTAAAATCGGTATATTAAATGGTTTTTTTGTTTATGGGTTAAGGATTATCATCCCTGTTTTGTTCGATTTGAGGATCTTAATCCCGCGTTAGTTATGTAGGTGTTGTGTGTTAAATGGTTGTCCCGCGTATTAAGTCGTTTGTAACTACGATGATCTTAATGGAGTATGAACTGGTTTAGTGTTAAATCGTTTTTAACTTTGATGATCTTGATGGAGTATTAAGTTGTTTAATTGGTTAATGGCATTTACAGAACCTGTTAGTATGTTTAAAATTGGCTTAATGGGGTAAAGCCTGCATGGCTTAACAGATTAAGTTGTGCAGTCATCATATATATTATTTATTTTGTGACTTGTACCATGCAAAAGAAGAAAGGACAAATAATGGGTTTATCGCATGGCTTAACAAATAAGTACAAAAATGGCTTAATGGTTTTATGGCATGGCTTAACATATTAAGTTGTTCTATCATGTATCAAGTCCATCAATTTGTCATTGTCGTGTATAGCATCAAGTCCATGTTCCATGGCTTAATCAAAATGGGTTAATGAAAATAAAATGTTGTGCAATCATGTTCAAAATGGCTTAATGTAAATAAAATGAGAACCAAATATGCAAACAGAAGCATAACCAAATATGCAAACTTACACTAAATATGGCAATGGTTAACCAAACATGCAAGATTAACTCATACACAATCAAAGTCATACTCAGAACATAAGTTTTCAAGTTAAGACTCAGACACACCACAAACATTTCTAACACTTTATTGTCACACAAACACCACAAACATTTCTAATCTAAATCCACAGGGAGATCAGAAGTGTTGCCATCACCATTCTTGCCTTCAATTCTTTTTGCCAATTTTTTCTTGACAATCCTCTCTGACCTTTTTGGCTTATGTTTCCCACTGCTTATGCTTTCTTGTGTCATCAAACCAACAACATCTTCCTCATTGACCATGATACTTTCAGTTACTCCAATCCTAGCCTCATTTTCATTTACTCCCTTCCCAGCCTCATTTTCATTTCCTCCAATCCCATCCTCATTTTCATTTTCTCCCTTCCCAGCCTTATTTTCTCCCTTCCCAGCCTCATTATCTGTTGATGGATTGACTCCATTAGCTGCTTCACCTTCATCTTGCAAATTAGACTTTCTAGATGAACCTTTTGGTACTCTAACTTTAGGAGGCCTTTGAACTTGCTTACATGTTTTCTTGTTATGCCCAGGCTGCTTACAGATACCACACAGAAGTCTTTTGCCCACTTTAGACACTGTATATCTTCCTACTCTTTCTGAAGCATCCCTTCTTCTTTTAACAGTTGGTCTACCTGGCATTATCCTTTTAATTGGTGGCAAAGAAGGTGTGTAATCAGTAGATGGCTGTATGTCACTTCCATTCATAGCTAGCAATGGATACTTGTAAGCATTCTTGTAAAAGGTAGCTAGATATAATGGGTCCACATATGCTTCAATTGTTCCATTTATGTATGAAATTGTTGCAATTGAATGAACACATTCGTATCCATTTAGTTGCCACAGCGTGCAACTTTTCTTTTCCAAGTCAACTGCATAGGATTCTCTTAAGTTCCTGGTTTCAAATTGGAGAAGGCCACTAGGAAGTACTTGCCAGTATCTGCAAATTAACAAGTATGTTGTATAAGTAGCACAGTTAAGTAGCATGAAAACCCACATATACATACCTTTGCTGGATTTTCAACTCATTAATTTTGTGTCTGATGGCTGGGCAAACTTGGTAGTCAGGCCAATTACATCCTTTCATTTGCATCTTATGCATCATTTCCATCACATATGTACGTATCTCTTCAAGCATTGTTATAATTGGTTTTTTTTCTTGCTTCGACAATAACACTATTGAAGCTTTCAGATACTCCATTCTCTACAGCATCACACATGCTGTCAAATCTAAAAAATGCCCTTGACCAAGTCTTAGGATCCCTTTCCATTAGATGTTCATGAGCTGCAGGGTTTAAAAGCTCAATTTCTTTCATAACTGCTTTGAAATGAGGTTCCGTTGTAGCCTTGCTTGCTTTCCAAAATAAGTTTTCAAAGTGAGCACCAGAAAATCTCTTTTTAAAGTTAGCATAAATATGCCTAGCACATTGCCTATGTTCAGCTTGTGGTAAAACTTCCTTGACAGCCTCTAAAAGACCCTACATGCCAACATTATGAATTTAAATTAAAATCCATCCATAAGTTGAAAAAAAATGAAATAAATAATGAAATTTTATTGACATCCATACCTTATGTTGATCTGACATTAAAGTAACTCCAAGACCACTTTCAAGATGCAGATCTTCTGTAAGGTTCTCCATGAACCATTTCCAGTTTTCTTTATTTTCCACACAAACAACAGCCCAAGCAATTGGGAAAATTTGATTATTGGCATCCCTTCCAATTGCACTTAACAACTCACCAGGACAATAACCTTTCAAAAAACACCCATCAAGGTTAATCACTCTTCTACAACCAGTTTTCCAACCCTTTCTTAAACCCTCAAAACACACATAAAACCTAGTGAAGTAATTTTTTCCATCTGGCATGCAATTTACCCCCACTTGCACATTAGACCCCGGATTAGATCTTCTAATTTCCTCTCCATATGACCAAAGTTTGGCATAGTGTTCAACTATGGTTCCCTGGATTAGACTCAATGCATGCTTCTTTCCTCTCCTACATTGACTCATGCTAACCTCAATCCCAAATTTTTGTTTAACATCTTCCCTTAATTGTCTAACAGTCAATTTTTGGTTATGTAATATCTCATTAGTGTAGTGACTACCAATCCAAGCATAGTTGACAATTGAACCAAACTTGAAATTCCTTGCACAATTATGCTCATGGATTAAAGACTTTATTTGGAATGAGTGCCCATCACTCATCCATGAAGCCCATAGCCTAAAAGAGCAATCTCCATCACAACAATTTGCCAATAACCTCATATTATCATTCTTTTTATAACACAATTGATATCCATTTGCAACAACATAATTACAAAGCATATCTTTCAACTGTTTAGGCTTTCAAAACGCATACCTAGTACAGGCTTCTGTTTTTTCCACTTAACATCGGATTAAACCTTGTTTGAACATCACTTTGCCTGTCAATCTCACCAATGCCAACTGGTCCTGGTTCGTGCTCACCCATCTGATTTTCTTCCCCATCTACCATCTCCGGTGGTGCTGTGGTGTTGTTCACAGGAGTGTTTATGTCGAGTCTATCAATCTCCTCTGCTACATCGGAATGGTGATCTTCAGGGCTAATCACCTCATCATGGTCTTCAGCTATCTACTCCTGGACATTAACACCGGTATGATCCACGTACATAGGCACAACAGTTCCACAATGGTATGCGATTTCGATGAACTCAACGTATTCCATTTCATCTGTAATCATCTTTCGTCCTTCTGCTAGCTCGCTCTTAGGTAAGCAGAAATACAAGTTCCTGCATTTCTCTCCGGTAAATCTTTCAAGAAACTTCACACATTCCTCTAAATCCATCCCCGCAAAATCAATGTCTTCAAACAGGTGATGCATGCCCTCTGTATAACTCAACGGTTGCCTGGTGAAGACTCCATGGTAGTGAACATCCACTTTGCACTGTGATTCCATTATCGCGAAGAAGAAAGTGCTTGAGAAAAAGGGTTTGGTGGGAAAGAGCTCGATAAGGGTTTTCTAACAGTTTTGAACCGTAATCGTACGATTTACTCTTTAATAAGATCTCACTTCAACACGTAGATTGAACACGATGTCCAATCTTGATGACATGGACGATGACATGGATGATGACTAGGATGCATCGTAACATAATTTAACAACATGACTGGGTGACCCCTTCACTTTGGGGTCAATGGTATTTTAAAACACGTTTTTCACTTTTTGTTCCCTTATATGGCAAAAAAAAAACATTATGGACCAAATAGACCATTCCTTGAAACATTGTTGTGCTACAGTGTCATTTTCACTTTATTGTATTTATGTGAATATCTCTTTTAAAATTTAATCTTTTATCAATCGTTTAACATAGGGGTGAGAATAATAACCGAAAAACCGAACCATAACCAAAATAACCGATAAAACCGAACCATTATAACCGAACCATTTATTAACCGAATGTTTTGGTTTATATATTTGATAACCGAAATATAATGGTTTGGTTATGGTTTTATAGGGAAACCGAACCTATATTAACCGAATCGCCAATAAATATAATAATATATATTTTATATGTTATAAATTCAGTAGGAAACATTATATTACGGTTCATAAATATAATAATATATAGTTTATATGTTGTAGTTTAATAGGAAACATTAAATTGATAAAAATCCAAGCCCAAAAAATCCAAAACAATTGAGGATAGATAGGTTACCAAGGTTGGACGTGGTCATCACATTCCGTCGTTTCGTCATCTTCTCACTATCGTGCGTGTAGCAACCATTGCCAATACTTAATAAGTCGACCATCTCAATATCAGTACGTTTATATTTATTGTAATATTGATTATGATACGCTTTAATTTACGTTAATTGTATTGTAATCTACTAAAATTCTAAACCGTGAAAAAAAACAACTTTTGCCGTTTTACACTTCATATCAATGTGCTGATTAGAGATTAATTTGCCGCTTTACGCTTCATATCAATTTGCTAATTTGTTACTTGTAATCAATTTGCCGCTTCATATCAAATTGTTAATTGTTTTTAGTCAATTTGCCGTTTTACGCTTCAATCTTCATATCAATTTGTTAATTTGTTAATTGTTTTTAATCAATCTGATACAACTTTCCGCTTGTATGAATTGACAATTTACACGATCCTCATGTTTAAAAACCAAAGCAGAACTTTCAAGTTTTGACACAGTCAAACGTAATTAATGGTCATGAAATGGGATCAAAGCTATTTAAGAGTTAAATAATCACAATCATCAAGTTGTGGAAAGGATGATACTAAAATGGGAATTTGGTTCCTTTTTGTAATTAAAAAAACAAGATCATATGATAAATGTAATAAAATTTTAAAAGTAAATCAATTTTTTTTAACGTTTGCATGGATTTTAGTATATACTAGAAAAATAATAAAAAGTTGATATTTTTTTAATAGTTAATATCATTATTTTGACTTTTGAGATAATTTAACTTTTAAATTCATACAAATCATAGAAAGTTATAAATAAACAAACTTTAAATTTTTATGTAATTATGGTTAACCATTATTAAACCATTAACCAAAACCATTAACCGATTAAAACCGTTAACCATAACCAATATTAACCATAACAAATGGCTACTAAAATGAATTAACCGATTGTAATGGTTATGGTTCGGTTTTGGCCACTAACCGAACCAAACCGCCCCATTCTCACCCCTAGTTTAACGTTATAATACGCCTTAAGTGGTACCTTCCCTCCCGGTAACCGGTCATCCCGCCGCGTCATCTTCTTCTTCCCACTTCTTTTCTCTTTTCCTTTTCACAAACCAAAATCCACCTTCTTCTCCATCGATTCCTCCACCTCCAAGAAATCCCACAATAGAATCAAAGTAAATATAGATAATAATGAAGAAGAACTATCGGTGAGAAAATCGAATTCCACCCTGCAGTAATCCATCAACAATGAAATGTTATTATCCCCATTTTACGCTTCAGTTTCGTCTATTTTTACTCAGTTCCTCCAATAACCCTCACCCAACCCTCGTCGGTGCTAATCATACCTCCGCCCGTTTCTGTTCCCGTTAGTCTCATCCATACCCGACCGAATTCAATCTCTCTCTATGGGGTCGTCCACCGGAAAACGCGGCTGCCTCCGAAATCTTGTGGTTCGATTTTTCTTATTCTCTCTTCTCGTCGTCGGTATTCGGTTTGCTTATGTTATCGTTATACGTGGCGAATCGTGCGATGTAAGTGATGAATTCTGTCTTTTCTCTTCATCCAATTCGTTTGAAAATCACAAACTCGTTATTGCCGCCGGTGTTGGACATGCATCTTCTTCCTCAGTTATCCTCCATCCGGCTGCTGCATCGACGCCAGAGTTTCAGAAACGTGTTATGTTTTACATCACCGTGTTCCAGGATCTGATAGTTGACGGATTTCTTTCCACGAAGTCGAAAGCTCTTTGCGTTGAAACGCCTATCGGTGATGATGTTTACGCTTTGAAAGAGATTGGTGTCGACGACGCAGTCGGAATATACAAGAAAGCGGCGAAGCCGCTAGTGATCAACGGGTTAGGGTTTCGGCAGCCGTTTAAGGACAACACATTCGATTTTATATTCTCCGGCGCCGGTGGATTTGACAAATCAGAAAAGGCCGCGGAATTCGCCGCAGAAGTTCAACGTACACTTAAACCCGAAGGGTATTTCATTGTTCATACCGCTTCTAAAGATACGTACAGTTTCAATTCGTTTATAGATTTGTTCAATTGTTCTAAATTCATACGTTCGCGTCGTATCGATGGATTTGATTCCGATATGCCAGAAATTCACGAAATCGTGATGAAGAAAGTGAACGACATCAAAATCAAGAAAAAAACCGATCAAAATCCAAGTAACAAATGCTCTGTTCCAGGCTACAAACAAGATCTAGTCAATATCGCTGAGCCTTTGATCACAAAAGAGCCATTGAAACCATGGCTCACATTAAAGAGAAACATTCAAAACGTGAAGTATCTCCCTTCCATGGTGGACATCACCTTCAAACAAAGGTACATTTACATAGACGTTGGCTCTCGCAGCTACGGTTCCAGCATTGCCAGTTGGTTCAAGAAACAGTATCCAAAGCAAAACAAGACATTCAACATCTACGCCATTGAAGCAGACAAGCATTTTCACGAACAATACAAGTCAAAAAAAGGCGTAACATTATTACCATATGCCGCATGGGTTAAAAACGAGAGTCTAGTCTTTGAAATCAACCAAACACCCGGTGATGAAAATGTTGAAAAAGGAAGAGGAATGGGTCGGATCCAACCAGTCGAGTCAGGTGGTGGGATTGTGGGGTCGGTTGATGAAATCCAAGGGTTTGATTTTGCAGAGTGGTTGAAAAGTACAGTGACTGAAAAAGATTTTGTGGTAATGAAGATGGATATTGAAGGGACAGAATTTGATCTAATCCCAAGGTTAATTGAAACCGGAGCAATTTGTTTGGTTGATGAAGTTTTTCTTGAATGCCATTACAATCGATGGCAAAAATGTTGCCCTGGTGTAAGAAGTCCAAAGTACCAGAAAACTTATGGACAATGCTTGGATCTTTTCCAGTCTTTGAGACAACGCGGTGTTCTTGTTCATCAATGGTGGTGACAGGTAACAATACCATATACTCTATACTTTGTTTTTCGTTCATATCTATACATGAAATGTTGTACTTGTATATCATTTTCCTTCATAATCATTTAGATTTGGCTTGAAATAATCACTTTTATGTTCATATGTACTGATAATTGGATGCTTAGTTTTCATATTGTGATTACTTGATACTTTAATTTCATTGTTTCTTGATATTTTCTGATTATGGCTAAAGTTTTGCTAGAGTACAAAGATTTTGTAGGATTATGAAGGACCTACATGATTAAATGAAGCATGGAATATTAGAATGGTTGTATGAATGTAGGTAAGGTAGGTTAGCTGTGAATGGTCTGTAATGGTCCCGTGTATTCTTTATGACGCTTTTAATAACTTAACTCGAAATTTCAAAAGTGGCATACTTTATATGGTTTCTAGTTGGGAAAGCTAAGCAAAAGTCATGGAGTAACAGGTTAATATATTTATTATTTATGAAATATAATTACAAAACTATATCGAAGTATAACAAGTTTTTCAATTGAGTTAAGAGGCTGTAAGCACTTGAATACACTTAGAGAGGCTGTAACCCAAATCGATTGATTATAAGTAAGCCACATAAAATTTAAATCCGTTTACAATCTATTGAAATAAATTCGAATTTGATCATAAGTTATTGATTGACATGAAAATAAATTTTATTCCTCTATAATTGTGTTTGATTTCTAGATCCGTTGAGAATTTGCCATTTAGAGTATATTTAATGATTAATGATAAAGTGCTTTTTAGATATCTTGTTCAAGAAATTTTCTTAAAGATATATTCTTGGATAGAAAGATAAGCGATACATATTAATAATCATAACATCACCCAACGAGAAAAAAGATGAAAAGAGTAAAGTGCTTTATTGAATTTTAATTAGTAGTAAACAATGACGACATTATAAATTGATGAACTGATGAACATGTGTGTTTTTTGTTCAATTCAATAAAAAAATGAATTTGTTTTTTAATAAAATCATTAACGACAGGATTTTGTTTAAAGTTAGGTTCTCCCGCATTAGGTTACTCTTATCATCTCAATGTCAAATTACCATTTTGCATTTTAAAGTTATTTTTTTTACTATAAAATTTGCTGATCGACTTATTTTATTATGAGTTTACAAGCAACTATAATATATTACATCCCACAAACATCTAAAATTACATTTGACTTCACATCACATGCCTCGCACATTTCCTGAAATGATTTAGTCCTCATGATCCCATATATCCGCCACACTTCGAAACGGTCCATCGTTTTTGTTCACAAACAGATCTTCACCATGCAAAACTCGCTTCTGCTTATTCATATAATCGGCACCATTAAAATCAAGAACTAGCTTTAGTTATAAAAAAAAGGGTATCATCATTTATCACTAGACAAACCTGATCCGAAATGCTGCTTAAAACATTGAAATCCTGTTCGGGAATTGCCCAATCGAACACCTGCATGTTTTCCTTGATCCTTTCTGGGTTTGTTGATTTGGGTATGACACTTGTTCCACGTTGGATTGCCCACCTCACAAGCACTTGCCCTGGGCTCTTATTCAACTTCTTTGCTACCTTCTCCACCGTTGGATCATGGATCAGATCTCGCCCGTTATCTTGTGAACCCAATGGCGAGTATGCCTGCAAAATACCACAAAATGGATATCGTTTATACTTGCAACAGAAAGTCAGAAACAAAAAGAATTAGGGTCAGTCATGTTACAGTGACATGGATTCCATTCTTCTTGCATGCTTCAAGCATTTTATCGTTCCTCCAACCAGGATGCATCTCCATCTACGGTTTCAACAAAAATTAATCTCACAGCTTGAATGAAAACTCAAACGAACAACTAGAATAACATGCTGGAAACCTGGCACACAGAAGGCATCGTTTGAGCAAAAGTAGTCAACTTATTGAGTTTTTTCAATGTGAAATTGCTGATGCCAATGTCTCGTACAAGGTTCTGTGCTACGAGCTTCTCCATTTCTCTCCAAACACCTTCCATGTCGAAGTTCAACACATCCCCTGCTTTTGGTGGCCTACTGGCTCCTTCTTTAAGACGAAATGGCCAATGGATCTGTTAAACAATATTAAAATATCCTAAAATATAATTTCAATTTCAAAACCACAAAGTTTGGGATTGAGGAATGTAATTTAAGATTACCAGATAGAGATCAAGGTAATCGAGCTGAAGCTCTTCAAGGGTGTTCAACAATGCCGGACGAACCCTTTCTGGGGACAGATCATGGCACCTGTATGAATCTATGTTACGGAAACTGTATATATCATCAAATTTACTCCATTTTCGTTGGAAGGAGTGCTATACCATAACTTGGATGTGACGAAGAGATCCTTCCTCTCAATTCCTGCATCCATGGCTGCCTTCAGACCATGCCCTACCTGCAATTAGGGTTAAAATGTTTTGTTGCTATAAACAATGTAAAAACGAATGTAACGTGTGAGATTTGCTAGGGTTTTGAAAATTCGGTTACTTCTTCGTGAACGCCATACTCCCATGCCGTATCAATGTGTCGATAACCAGCCTGCATTTAACTTTACAATTAGAACAACGGAAACAATTACATCGACTATGACAGCTACAGAATGGAATAATCGGTTCAATTTTGTTATATGTCGTGTAATTGTAAAATTAAAGCGACCTAAAGTTCTAATCAGATTTCAATCGAGTAAGAAACGAGTTCAGATCATGTGATAGGAGTAACAAAACTTAATTGGAAGTAAGGAGGAATGACGATCAACTTGACCTCGAGAATAGCGGTGGCGACGGAGTCGGAAGCTTGTGAACCCGATCTCCATGTCCCTAATCCAACGGCGGGAATTCTGTGTCCACTCAACAACACAAACGATTGTACATCTTCCTTTGCTCTCAATGTTGATTGCGCCATGATCCTTCAATACTCAAAACCTCTAACTAAACCCTCTCCTCTCCCGATCTCCTGCTTTCTACATATAGCCGATTGGGTGATGAAATCGAAAGGAAAGACGTGACACGTAGCTCATGGTTTTCTGTGTCAGCAACATTCTGGAGTTCCCTTCCTTTTGACACGTTAGGGATGCTTTTCCTCCATGGACGTTCATTGCTGGCACATACGTGGCTTGTATGGAGTTCCCTTTCAGAAAAAAAAAATAAAACATACCACCTTGGCTATATATCCAAATCCATCGGCGTATTTTGGAAAAATTAAACTTGTAAATCAAATCTAAGTTTTTAAAAATTTGGAGTAATTATATTATAATTTTATTTATGTGAGAGTGTTTATGTATTTTATTTATGGTAGCATCTAGTCTAATGGTTAAATCTAAGTATTGCTACATGTATCTTGTATTTTCTTTGAAATTTCTTGTTCAGCTTTTCTTGTTACGTGTTCTTTTTATTTTATGCATCTCTTTTGATTTTGATTTTTTAATCTTTATTATTATTATTATTATTACTTTACAATTGGTTAATATGGTTTATAAAAATTCGTGTGTGTAATCGTTTATTTCTTATTGTTCATGTTTAGGATTTGTCAGTGTGGTTTACAAAAAGGTCGCGCCTTAGTCGTTTACGTTTTATTATCGTTGTTGTCATTGTCGTTCTATTTTCATCGGTTTGACAATGTTTGTTGATCATGTCATGATTCATTGATTCACTAGTTTTAACCAACTTTGTTTTGAAATCATTTAAAAGTTCATTAGCTTAAGGGAAAGATGGCTCCATATATATTTGTTCATAAACATCAACTTCTTTGAATTGACCACTAATTATTTTTATATCTTGAAAAGAAATTTGAACATTTATGATCTTTTGAAACTCTATTGTGAGAAGTTGTCTAATTTCTTATGATTTTTTGATGTTTTCAGAGTTATTGACAGTGTTATTTTCGTTTTCATGTTTCTGTTTGATTTTCGATTTTTCTTTGTGAGAATTTTTCAAGTCAAGACAAAGATAATCAAACATTAATTTTTGTTTTCATGTTTCTGTTTGAGTTTCGATTTTTCTTTGTTAGAATTTTTCAAATCAAGACAGAGATAATCAAACATTTAGGATTTTTCATTATCGAAATAATTTACAAACTTTGAAGCTTGATAAACTGAGGATGGATTCCAAATGGATACAACACTATACATAGCTTGTATCATATATGATTCAAAGGTTCTGGAGTTGATGTTGTAGCTTGATTCTTTAGTATTGGTAGTTAAACAAACATTTTTTATTTCAACATTTTCTTCATTAGACGAGGCATATTCAACCTCCTAGTTTTCTTCTTCACGAAGAAGGACTTCTAATTCCCATGTTTTGTTTATTTAAGGAAGCAACATGCCTTTTATATTTGATTTCATATGAATCTTGCTTTTGATAAACTCTTTTGCTTTTGCAATCTTAGTGAATTATCCAGACTCACCACATTTCTACTTGTTAGCAGATGTTGATTTAGCCGAAACGAATTATCAACTTCAATTTTTTTAAGACTAGTGCTAAACCTTCTTTGTCTTAGTCTGAACTTCCTTTCATTCTTAAAATTGTTAAACTGTTTTACAACCAGGACAACCTGATAGTCAAGTTTAGAGAATTTGTCAATTCTTCATTTTCTTCTTCATCACTACCAGTTTGCAAATCTTCTTAACTTGGATGGTTCTTTCACTACATTCTTTTTCTAGACACACGGTTAGAAGACTTGTTTCTATGGTCATATCTTATGTCTTTGATATTTTCCTTTCTTTGACCCTTAGTTTGCTTTTAATTACAAAGATTACCAAACATGTTGTGAAGTTACATGGACATAATTTTCATCTAATGAGTCGAGGAATTTAATTACCGGCAAATTATTTGGCTTGTCAATATTAAACTTTCTCATTTCATTATCAAGGTAGTTGAAACGATTAAATGTATGGGTCAAAGATTCATTTTTTAGGCAAAGAAATATCCATACCTCTGGTTAAGGCTATTTTCTTCGTTGGCCCTAACCTTTATAGTTCTTTCGTATGACACTTTCTGGCCTGAATCATCTCTTTTGTAGACATGCAGTTCTCTAATATGTGATAAACGTGATAAGGCCAATGTATATAGCTGCCCCAACCTTGACATCAATATTATCTTCTTTTTGTCATCATCGTACCATTGATTCATCGGAGTTCTGAGAGTTCTTATTGGAACACCTTCTTCAACATTTGACTCATTAGGATGTAAGGACCTTCTTTGATGATTTCTAGCATGTTGTAGTCCTTGGTTTTAAGAACCATCATGGTTTTACTTGACCATATTGTGAAAAGATTCTCATCAAAAGGTGAGCACTTGCTAATGGAAGTAGATGAGAAAGAAACAATATTTGACGAAGATGAAGCCATTGTTGATTGTAAAAGAATATCAGTTCGAAAGAACATTCGTTCTGTTACCATTTGTTGGTTGATGTACTTTAACAATCAAACAATAAAACGGGAAAAACAATGAAAATACTTCTAACTAAATCTTTATTGAAAAAAAAAAAAAATTTGTAAAACAAGAGATTAATCAGAGAACATACTCAAATTAACAAACACACTCTTGTATGATATTCACCTAGAATATCATCGACTAAATATGAGGACTATAACAAAACCCTAGTTTTACATAAAGACTAGGTATGCTCGTTGTTGGAATCCTTTACTATCACGGAGTCTTTAGTTATCTTTGAAAACTCTATCTTCAAATTGATCCTAATCACGAAGTAATAGGATCTATTCTTTCTAGCACAAGTCATCTTGTCACATCTTTAAAGAGTACCTACTGAGACCATTGTCATAAAGCATATATTGAGGCCATCAACGTCAAATTATCATCGTATGAGTCTCTTCTTGTCATAATCAAATCACAGGGTTTGACTAAACAACCCCCTTTCTTGGAGTCCCGTATCTTGAATCTTTTAGAGATCTTTTTTATGCTTGTACTATGGTTAACCAGATTTGGATCTTGGTGTCTAATATGTAATCTATCTTTCCCATTTATTTTATAGAAATATAATTTCCAAGACGATCTTTCGGGATATTTTCTTTTATAAATAGCACAAGGAATTCTATTGTTCTCCCACTAGTTCTGACATATTTGTATGATTTATCCTTACTTTTTTTATAAATCCAAACTATTGGATTTTTGTCATCAAACTAAATTTTCCATTATCAAGATGACTGCTTGGGTCTATAAGTGGCCCTTTAAAGCTTACATACTAGACTAGGATGTATGGCATGTACAAAACCCTCAGGACGTGGCATAAACACATCCTTAGAAACACTTATATTTAAAAAAATGTGGTTTTTACATTTATTTACCATGGTGTCATGGAAATCAGTATCCCAATAATCTTTTACATAGTTGTTGGTGAATCATAGTTTACCCAATCAGATTGTGTGTAACCATTTTTAATAGTGTGGCTTTGGATATATGACTTGTCATGCATGTCAATCTACCTCTTAAGACTTAGTTACATTCGACTATCTTAGTTAGATAATTGATCAACCAAGTCCATAACTTGATTTTCATGTATAGGTTACACCTCGCTTTCCATAGCCTCTTTCATTAGGTAGACTCATGGTCTGGCATAGCTTTATGATAGATTGTAGGTCATTAGAATCTGCCAACGAGTCACCACTTTCAGATATGAGTGAACTATATCTTACTAGTACCTGATGTACTTTATCAGATGGGGTGGATTAATGTCAGTTTCCCCAGTAACTCTTTGTCGAGGCTTAATAGGTTTTTCTACTTCTTGTTGAGAATTACACCAACATTTTTCTTTGAACCGGCAAATATTACTAACCTATCCTAATATCATCTATCCTAATCGACCTAATCCCCTAATGAGATTTGAACCTCAGACCTCAAGGAGGCTAGGAATACACCTTTGTCGTGGACCATAAGGTATTTGGCAACTACTCCAACATTAGTTTCTTTTCTAATAGACTATTAAATTTATTCAAGATCAATTAGGCTCTCATTGGCCTCTTAGATTACCAAGCCCTTATCAAAGAAGACTGTCTCGCAAGCAACAAAAACTTGTTCTCAACAGTACCCAAATATTGGTAGGATATCCAGCTATAGAATATAACACAACCCTGATATGGGTCGAGCTTCAAGATGAGCTTAAGCCTTATAATACCTAGAATTTATAAATACACGAGTGATGAAATATTCTCACTCTATATTTCAATGTATGTTATTGAAACCTTTTTTGTTGGTACAATGTTTTAAGAATTTTGCAAAAATTTCCAGAATATAATCCTAGAAACTGATTGGAAGTATAGTGTGACTCATCATAGATCAAAACACATCTAGTAATGTTCAATTTCCTTTTTAGACACACCATTATGGTGTGATGTTTTGGGTAGAAAGCAGCTTAAACAATTTCATAGTTCTTTAGATGATCATTGAATTCTTGACTAAGATACTTACAATCCCTATTGGATCTGAGTATCCTATCATTTTGCCCAGTTGACTCTTTACTTTTTTTTCTAGAATGTTGTAGATTCCTCAAAGGTTCCAGACTTATTTTTAATCTAATAATTATAATATACCTCCTAAAAGGTAATGAAGTATCTTTGACTCGTATGGATCCTAGAAATCAATGCCAAATAAAGGAATGACAATATCAAAACTGCAATACTCTCAATGAATAAGTTGTTTGATGTATGCCATGACAATCACTTGATCCGATATTGCTTATGTTGTTGGGAGGTTGAGTTGGTATACTAGCAATCCAAGTACGCGACATTCAATTCAAAGAGTATTCAAGTACATAAAAAGAACCATAGATTATGGTTTGTGTTATCTTGGATATTCTTCAGTGTTAGAAGGATATTCATTGTAAGTTGGATATCCAATATAGAGGATCATTCTTCTACAAGTGGTTGGGTATTTTTGCTTGGGGGAGGTGCCATTTCTTCGGCATATAAAAAGAAAAATTGTATCACAAACTCAACAATGAAATATGAGTTTGTTGTGTTAGCCATGTCTAGCAAAAAGGTAGAATAACTAAAGAATTTAGTATATGAGATTCCATTATGGTCAAAGCCGATTGCACCCATTTCTATCCATTGTGATAATACCGTCACTTTGGCTAAATCTTATAGCCAAGTTTACAATGGAAAATATATACACTTAAGTGTTAGACATAACATAATTAGGGAGTTAGTCATGAATGGTGTAATCTTATTGGAGTTTGTAAGATCCCAACATAATTTAGCAGACTATTTGGTTATAAATTTGGCCTAACACTTGGTGCAAAAATTTGTTTTACGGATAGGATTATTTCCATACAAATCCTTAATGGTGAGACTCCCAATTCCCTTCTAGTATGACATTAGAAGCCGAGGAAATCTCACACTAGAGGATTGGAACACACAGAACGAAACATCCCAGGTTATTGTGTTCGGACATATAGTTGGAAAGGAATAATCTATATTTTTAATAATTGTTTTGATAATATGTAAGCAAGTATATAAATAAAGGAACTATCTATATGATTGTGAAGTGTAGTTGCACTTCAGAAAGGTTGAGACCTAGCTTTTGTATGATCAAGAATGGATTGGGATACTCAACGTGATAATAGTGTCATATTTTATTTTACTAGATGATTTTCTACAACTTATGTATAAATTATCTTCAGGTAATTAAATGTGTTGACGAGTTCAATCTTTAGGACAACTTGATTCTCAAATATTTGTAATATGTAATATACTAATATGAAAATTCAATTGCTTTGACAATTTCATTTATGCATAAGTTTGGTAGATTCCTGGTTACACTAAAACGGGGGAGGATTTTACGGTAATTTTAGTGTTACCAGGTCGTTTTAATTTAATTGAATTTGGAAGATTATCAATGGACCTCAAACATTGATTTATACAAGTTAGGAGGTATATAGTACACACTTGTATAAAATGAATTTATCCATTATACGACCAAAATGGTGAGGGTCAAGGGGTCGGCGTTCCTTTACAGGGTCCAATGGGTGGTACCCGTAGGTCTCTAACACCTAGTTTTGATATTAAAGTTATTCGATAATTGGTGTTGAACGTAATTTGAAATAAGTAGGACAAAAGTTGGAAAAGAATAACATCTGAGGAAACTTCGCGACACAAGACTTAAATGGTCACGCCGTTATCGTGAAAGTAGAATGCTAGAATAGAAATAAGTTTGAAAGTACGATGTTATTATGTAATGAGTTGGATTGTGATGGATAGCATTGCGATGGTATGTGATAGCGGCGCGATGAATCACCCAGACATAATAGCTTTAAGGCTTTAAGTCAGTCATTCTTGGGGGGTGTATTTTATTTACCAAGTTCGTATATTAGAAGGAGAACTAGATGGAAGCAAGGGTTTGGGCCAAAAATCAGGAAAAGAAGCAAGGAGGAATATAAAAGGCTTCAATAAGATCAAATTAGTGCTTGAAATTTAGGTAAAACCTTGCTATTTTAGTAATGAAAAGGATAAGTTAAGACTTAATAGAGGTAATGTGACATTCTGTTGTAAAATCAAGTTCTATAGTCCCTATATTGTTATAATATCTAAACTAAATTAAAAATGAGTCAATATATGGGTTAAAAAGTGGTTGAATTAGTATAGACAAAGGTCTGGTCGCACGTAGGTCGCGACGCTATGGTTGATGCTCTTGGGTCGCGATGCGACCAAGTATATGGTTGCAATGTTATGGTCAAGTAGTCCCATATTTAGTTGGATTTCATATAACGAGTTTGTATTGGGGGATTGGTTTTAAAGGGGACTTTATATTGTAATTACAACCTTTGAAAGGACGATTGGGGAAGTTAGGATCGCCAAGATACGAGTAACCAAGTCACATTTAAATGAGTAAATTTATTCTACCCCTTGGTGTATTATACAAGATTGTATTGTGATTACGAGTATGTGAAAGGATCGATGCGCTAAGAAGTAGCGGTGAGTTATGTAGTGGGTCACGTGAAATAGGATTAATGAGATCACACGACGAGTATATTGTGATATATCTTGACAAGTATAGTTGTAAATCACGCAACTTCTAAACCTTCACTCCACTTCAAACTTCACTCGAATCCTTTTTAACACTTGAAATTTTGTCGAAGCCTATTCTCTCTCCCTCTCTCTTCAAAGTATGATGTCTAGCTTCAATTAGGAAGGAAGACTCTCCTATGTTCTTAAGTTTTTTATCATTTGGCAACTAATACCCCTCAAGCTTTGTTTCTTTTAAAACCACCATTTGAATCTACGAACAACTCAACATTTCTAGTTTCCAATTTAACCCCCAAAAAATAATATAAATAATATGATTATCTTCTTGGTCCAAATCCTAAGTCAAGACTAGACAAATGCTAGTTTCACCAACTTGACATTTTAAGTCAATGTTTATTCCAAAAATTATATATATATATATATATATATATATATATATATATATATATATATATATATATATATATATATATATATATATATATATATATATATATATATATATATATATATATATATATATATATATATAATGATTATTTATCAAAATATTTTTATTTTATATTAACTTAATTAATTATTTGAGTCTGCCTCAATTTAAAGATGTTACATTTTGAATTTCTATACATAGTTATTTTAATGAACAACTCAAAACAAATGCCATCTAAGACAATTAATTTATTTTGACTACTCGTATGGAAAATTCAAACAAAATAAAATAAAAGAAAAACACATTAAAAGAAAAATATAACACAATGATTGTCGGGTGTGGCTCACCAAAGGTTAATCTTCAAGTATATCAACATGGGACTATCTCACTCGATCAGATAAAATCAGTGTTGCAGAAATCGGTCTTGGCGGCCGATTAATCGGCGATTAGTCGCTTGGCAGTATTCAACCGATTACGATTAGGCCTAATCGGTCAGCTTGATGGTTTGCTGCAAAAATTGGTCAGATATCGGCCTTGGCGGCCAATTAATCGGTTTTAGAGGTCATGTTTTTTCATTTTTTTATTTTCTAATTATATTTTATTTTTTTAAATGAAGACATAAACACTCTATAATAAATCAAGAAAACTGAAAAAAAAATTAATATTAATGAATAAAAATAAACAAATGTATAATCTTTGATGTATATTCCGAAATAAAATGAATCAAATATTGCTATTTTGTTATATGTGTGTGTGTGTGTGTGTGTGTGTGTGTGTGTGTGTGTGTGTGTGTGTGTGTGTGTGTGTGTGTGTGTGTGTGTGTGTGTATATATATATATATATATATATATATATATATATATATATATATATATATATATATAGATGTAGGTTCAAATACATTTTCTAAATAGTGTGCGATTGTAAGACTAATTCTGGACCAATCATTTCATAGGGGTAATTTCGGAATTGTCATTATCTCTCTCTTCTCTTTTCCTATACGCTCGTAAATCTCTTCTCTTTATCTCTCTCGTCTCCTCTATTTTGCCGACCAAGGAAACTCGATTCCTACTCTTGCTGCCGGTGATTGCTCCGTCGGCCTTTGCTCCTCCGGCGGCGATTGCTCCTCCACCTCGCCCCTTCCCCATTATCGAGTATTGCTTCACCCTAAATGGTGTCGCCTTCTTCACAAACATTAGACACCGCCTGATTGGAAACCCTAGAATCACGTAATCGGTAATCTGCAATCACAATCAAATTCCAGATTCAACTGTTCATTGGCTTCCTGCTTCTTGCGACTGCGATTTCGAATCAATGATTGCGATTTTCACCATTCTCGGCGTCGAGAGTGGAACCCATGGTGCTGGAACAGATTTGTTTGCCTGGAAGGGATGTCTCGATGAAATTGCCCCATACGCCTGGTTCAATCGCGACTACCTCAAGTGATTGTAGTTCGATTGAAATAAATGTTGGCACATCTGTTTCTGTCTCCTGTACTGCCCCTGCATTCTCTGAGAATGGGGCATTCTCAGAGAATGGTGCATTCTCAGAGAATGGGCTTTCCCTATAACAGTTTTCAGGATGTGGTGTAAGGTATTCTTTGAGAATTCTTTATTATCTTCTCAGTCCTCTGTAATCATTTCATTCTTAGAGAATGTTTTACATATTACTAGATAATATTTAAACATATTCTTCAAGAATTTGAAAACTCTTACGTAACAATTTTTTTTTCTGAGAATGCAACTTTACTTCTCGGAGAATGCATCTGTATATTTGCAATCGTTCATTCTCACAGAATGCATCTGTATATTTTGTAATTTTTCATCTGTATTTTTTTATAATCGTTGAATCGCAATGTTTCCTGCTCATTGAATCACAACTGTAAACTATGCTCTGATGTTTGATTCTGTAGAATTTGAAAACCGACGATATCGTGTGCGTGATTGTAGGGAATTGGGGATGTTTACTCTTTTACCCTTAACCGGGGTTTTGCATTTAAAAACACGCGTATTGTTACGCTTTTAATTAAAAAAACGGAAATTTTAAAAGCCATGGATTTTATTGATCCAATGGTCCACATTAAGTCTTACATTAACACAATATTTAAGAATTTCATTTAATACTAACTCTATATATATATATATATATATATATATATATATATATATATATATATATATATATATATATATATATATATATATATATATATATATATATAAATATAAATATATATATATATATATATATATATATATATATATATATATATATATATATATATATATATATATATATATATATATATATATATATATATATATATATATAAATGAATTCTTTTATAATTTAAGGTCACCGATTAATCACTGACTAATTTCCGATTAATCACTTAACCTCACTCGACCGTCATGCTACCGTCAAGCGATTTTTACAACCTTTATAATATATAGATATCATAATTAAAATTAAGTATACTACAACTCAATATTTTTTTTATTTACAAACAGATATCAAAATTAAAATATTATTTATATTTTTTCTCAAACTTTTGTAATCTTAAAATAAAAATCACGAAATTGGTAACAACAGTTTTTTTAAAAATAAAATAAATTGTTATACTTTCTATACTATTAAAAATAAAATAAAAGGTTAGTGAAAAGTAATAATGTTTTATAATAAAGATTTGAGTAAGCTTGTAGTTATAATAACGATAGAAATCAAATTAATTGGGGTGTGTATGTGAATATTAAAAAAACCAATATGATAACAAAAAAAGGAATTGAATTGAATTTTAATAAATAGTCTTAATAAGTAATAACGGTAGATACTAATTTCTGAATCATTAAATTGAAAGAAATGCAAGTGCAAATTTCATAAAACTTTATCACACACTCACCAACGTTATTATGACCTACGTCATTGTCATTCTAAAAAATCAAACTTTAACAAAAGCACGATTTATATTATTGGTATTATAATACTTTATAGAGCAAGTGAAGCCCAGCCTAGCTGGGTGGATGCACCCAGGTTATATACACATGTGGTGGGAGGTTTGGAGTTCGACTCCGTCTAACCCTATGTGGGGGATTTTCCTGGAAGGCGAATTAGGTGGAGGGGAAAGGCCTTTGCGCCTTAGGTAATCGCCAACCGCCCTGAGTTGCGGGGTTGATTACCCTCAGGTGAAACCATATTTATTCGCTGGTTCCAAAAAAAAAAATACTTTATAGAGAAAATTACAGATTTGGTTAATGTGGTTTACCATAAATTATGCTGACTGTTCACATTTTCAAAAATCATGTTGATGGTCCCTGTGGTGGTAAAAAATAACAGATTTGGTCACTGGTCCATGTGAAATGATCAAACTGTCCTTTTTAATTTCTTTTTCCTTTTTTTTAATATATTAAAAAACAGCCACCACCCCAACCCATCCCTTCTCTCTCTCTCTCTCTCTCTCTCTCTCTCTCTCTCTCTCTCTCTCTCTCTCTCTCTCTCCAAACCAGTGCACCATCTGGAAATTTGATGATCGGTATATTACTTACAAAATTTCAGTAGAAAATCAAGACCAATATGGGGCTGTTTGGATGTGCTTATAAAATCAGCTTATTGGCTTTTTGGAAAAGTCATAAGACATAAGCAAAGGCAAATAAGCACATCCTAACAGCCCCTAAGACAACAATCCCTTCCAGTTCCTCGATCTCGGTGGGAA
The DNA here is from genome assembly GCA_023525715.1 of Cichorium intybus. Taxonomy (NCBI): domain Eukaryota; kingdom Viridiplantae; phylum Streptophyta; class Magnoliopsida; order Asterales; family Asteraceae; genus Cichorium; species Cichorium intybus. The sequence continues at coordinate 835,928 of JAKNSD010000080.1, forward strand.
CCCGAACCAGAAGACACAAAACCCGCTGCAATTTCAGTAGAAAATCAAGACCAATATGGGGCTGTTTGGATGTGCTTATAAAATCAGCTTATTGGCTTTTTGGAAAAGTAATAAGCCATAAGCAAAGGCAAATAAGCACATCCAAACAGCCCCTAAGACAACAATCCCTTCCAGTTCCTCGATCTCGGTGGGAACCGGAACCAGAAGACACAAAACCTGCTGCAATTTCGTTCATCTGGGAACAAATCCCCGAAAAAGCAAAATATCGTAAAAAACCTGACCCTAAAAACACCAAAAATTTCCCGATTGATGACCAATCATCAGACGATGTTCATGGTGACGCCATTGACGCACTTTCCATGTCGTTTTCCTACAATTTCAGTGATGTAAATAGCGATTTGGAGTCTTCCAGAACGTTCTCTTCAGATTTGCAGACTCGTGATTATCTCATGAATTAGTGAATTTGGAATTGGGGAAATGGAGATTAACAAATTGTGTGGTTTGTTCTTCACCTGAAGACAAAGAACATCAGAAGAACAGATGGATTCTTCTTCGTGGAGAACTTCAAACGCATTTTATGAATCTGGAAGTGCTCATATTTCCTCAATTGAGCCTCAGATCTTCTCTTCCCTCAGAAGACCTGATCACAGATCAACACACCAGCTCAAGAATTGTCAGAACCTTGCCATGGCTGAGAAAGGGAAATGTAGTCTAGTTTGTTGAATCATGTAACCTTGTTTGAGTGTTATAGAGATGAGTTGTATAGAGAGAGACGAGAGGGGGGGGGGTAGGGTTGGGTGGTTTATTTTAATTTCTTAAAATTAATAAGTTAAAAGAATAAAAAAGAACTGAAAATGGCATTTTGGTCTTTTTCACATGAACCACAAACCAAATCTGTTATCTTTTGACTACCACCAGGACCAAATCTGTTTTTTTTTTTTTTTGCCACCACAAGGACCACCAACATGATTTTGAAAACATAGATTGTCGGTGTAATTTTTGGTAAACCACAGGAACCAACTCTGTAATTTACTCTACTTTATATATACAAATAGAAAGAAAGAGAGAGAAATATTTGAAACCAATACAATCTTGTAAAAACACATGTACATATTTTTGAACTTATATTTTGAAAGACAAAAACTCAAAAACTCAAAATACAAAAAAAAAAAAAAAAGTTTGCATTATCTTTTGCCATATTTAACATTCAAAAAAAATATAACAACAAAAAAATTATAAAATAATCATCGTTCTAGTAAAATGTTTATATATATATATATATATATATATATATATATATATATATATATATATATATATATATATATATATATATATATATATATATATATATATATATATATATATATATATATATATATATATATATATATATATGGATAATGTCATAAAATGATAATCAATAATACATAATTTGCTCTTTAGGTCACTTATCTTTTAACTGTATTCAATAGGTTACTAAACTTTTTTCTATGTTCTCATTATACCATTATAGTACATTTGAATCTAATAATTCTGTCAGATTCGATGTCATTATGAATGCAATATCAATGTAAGAATGGAGAAAATGAATAAATTATGTTATATTAAATGTCACATTGGACAACACGTAGGATCAATATCAGCTTATCCGATTAAAATCTACTCTAATGCTGTAATGAGAACACATAAATAACGAGAATAAATGTCATATATCCTTTTCCATTTTTCGATTTCTTTTTAATATTTTAGCCACCTACATTTGTGATAAAAAACGCATCTTCTTTTCTCACAAGAACTTAGGCCTTGTTTGATAGCCTCTTAAATTGAAAAATTAAGAGACAGTCTCTTAATTTTCAGATTAAGTGTGTTTGATATCATCTTAATAAAAGCCTCTCAATCTATCAGCATCTTCTTAATCTATCAGCATCTTATTATATATGGTTATGATCTGGTAGGAAACCAAAATTCGGTAGGAACCACGAAGACTTTTCTTGTTCAATCATTCTCCTAAGGGCAATAACGTCAAACGTCTTCCTTCGACGTGATGCAATCACGTGCGACGCACGTCCACGGAACGATATACGAACTTGAGGATACGATCATATGCTATTCACGTCCGTACAACATAATTTAACCGGATTTTTTTATTTATTTTCGTTATTATTATTTTTTTAATGTTATTTTTAGTTTTTTTCAATTTTTTTATTTTTTCAGTTTTTTGTTTTTATTTTAGTTTTTTTCAGGTTTTTTTGTTATTTATTTTCAGTTTTTTTTCTTTTTTCATTATTTTTCCATTTTTTTTACTTTTGTCGTTGTTTGTTTTTTTAACTCGTTTTGGATCATAATGGGTTTTGGATATTTGATCATAACGAATTTTGAATCTTTGATCATAAGTTTTGAATAATTTTGTCGTTGTATGTTTTTTTAACTCGTTTTGGATCATAACGAGTTTTGTATATTGGATCATAACGAATTTTGAATCTTGAATCATAAGTTTTGAATCATAAACATATTTTGGTTTTAATATTTTTCGATCATGTATATTTTTTTGCTATTTTGATGAGTTTTTAGTTAAAAATATAAAACTGAACACTTAAAAAAACTTTTTTTTTTCAGCTTTTTATTTTTAAAAACTTACTAATATGATGTCTAGAATGATCTCTTGAATTTTCATAATTTTTGGATAATTTTTTTAATTTTTTGATTTTTTATAAAAATAAAAAATAAAAAAATATTTGTTTCATATTTTCATGATGGTGCTTGTTTTGTAGAGAATTAAATTTTAAGAACTTTGTTATTTTTAGAATTTTTATTTTACAAAGAAAAAAAATAGTTATGGCCCAAAAACTAAACGGGGGTATAAAAAAAACTCAGCAAACCATATGACGACAAGTGTCGTAATCTGGTGGATGTCACGTTTCAATTACCATATTACCCTTATTAATTTGTATTATCCACAAAATAGTTTTGATTTTTAGACAAGTAGTCCTAAGTTTTTAAGATGTGACATTTTATTCAAGTTGAATCTTATCCACCCATTTTTCAAGATTAAAGGTCCAGATTTATTCTCACGGTTATTAACAGATTTTGGGTTCCTACACGATCCTCCTTTTATATATATATATATATATATATATATATATATATATATATATATATATATATATAAAACATATATAAGTTACAAGTGGTTTTAAGCATGAAATGTCTTAAAGTCTTAATTTTAAGACATTTGGTACAATATGGTAATGCACCACCTCTTAACATGGTTCAGTTTCATTTATGTCCGTCAATTAGTGTTTTCTATCCAACGGTTCTCATCATTGTCACACGGATCGTTGACGTGGGACTTTGTTATAAAACTAAGAAGAAGAGATCGGAAGTGTCCATTCTACTTTCAACGGCATAGATTCAAACAAACACGGATTGCCAAGATAATTACGCTTCACTCCTTCGTGCGTTGGCGCCTCAATGTTTCTTCCACCTCACTTTTGATTTTTAAATTTGAAATTCCGGAGGACATGGATCAATTACCCTTTATCTCTTGAGTCATATAGACCCAGCTGGCAACAGATCCTCCCCCATCCCTAGATATCAACACATTTGAAATTGTCATGAAAGCCTTCTCTCATCTACTTGAATCGAGGTAATCAGAAAAAAATACAATATCGAAAAAACCCTTGTTCTCTCATCGGCTTAAATCGACCAAACGCTGTCAAGGAGCCCTCCATCGTTAAACCACCAAACGCTACCAAGGGGCTTCAATCATTTCACCAAAATACGCCGATATTAACCACCAAAAGCTGTCATGAAGCTTGAACGTTGAACCACGAGATGTTTCCATCGTTGAACCACACTATGTTTCTTTCAAGCTCTAAACAACAAACTTGAGCCGGTATCTCTCTATATCTCTTTCTTTCAGTTTTTTGTTTATTAATGGTCTCTCTCTTTCTGGCTAACACTTTAATGGTCGAATATGTTGTGTCACTGTGTGTTTGTGTTTACCTCTATGTGTGTTCTTATTTGATAATAAGATCTATGTTTGGGTTTTTGTTTCTAATAGATTTAAATAAAAGATGTCGTTTTGGGGTGTTGTTACAGGTAGGGGTGAACCGAATATTACTAGAGCTGAAAGGTTTCTGCTTCGAGGAGCCATTGACAAACCAGAAAACCGAAGGTTTGTTTTTGTATTGGACATATATATCTTTTTAAGTATTTTGCTACTATATTAGTCTTCTTGAACATTAGAATCTTCTTACATAACCATAAAAGTCGATGCTATGAGCCACGGTTCTTTTGTGGTCGGAACACTGTCAATTGGGAGAGAAAAAGATTTCTGAGTAATTCTTGTATATTCATTCATAATGGAACGTTACATTAAATACACAGGGGGTTACCCTTTACAGACATAAAGAGCAGGCTACACTTATTAAGTGGGAAACACATGAAAGTAAAAGTTGGAACAATGTTTTAGAAAAGATTATGTTGTCTCATCTTTTATAAAAGTGTTTCTTTTAACACTCCCCCTCACGTTGAATGGTGGGATTCCCAAAATTCAACTTGACCAAACAATTGTTGAGAATTTTTTCATTTACGGCTTTTGTCAGAATGTCGGCTACCTGGTCTTCTGATCGAACGAACGGTAGTTCAATGATTCGAGTTTCTAGTTTTTCTTTTATGAAATGTCTATCCACTTCCACATGTTTTGTTCGGTCATGTTGTACAGGGTTTTCTGATATCTGAATAGCAGCTTTATTATCACACATAATTTTAATTGTTTCTTTACGGAAGAGACCAACTTCGGTGAGAAGTTTTCGTATCCATAGAGCTTCTGCGACTCCTCGTGATATTCCTCTGAACTCTGCTTCAGCACTAGAAAGAGATACCACCTTTTGTTTCTTACTTCTCCATGTGACTAAATTTCCGCCAACTAAGGTGAAGTATCCCGAAGTTGATCTTCTATTTCCTTTGTCTCCTGCCCAATCTGCGTCAGTATAGATCTGGGTTTTTAGATGCCCGTTTGCTTTAAACAACACTCCATGCCCTACTGTTCCTTTGAGATATCTGATAATTCTCCATACTGCCTCCATATGAGAAACTTGGGGTTGATGCATGAATTGGCTAACTACCCCCACAGCATATGATATATCAGGACGAGTATGTGAGAGATATATCAATTTTCCTACAATTCGTTGATATTTTTCCTTATCTGCTGATTTCGCCTTGTTTTTTATACATAGCTTTTGATTTATCATCATGGGAGTCTCTGCCGGTTTGCAATCAATCATTCCAGTTTCTGCTAATAGGTCTAAAACATATTTCTTCTGACAAATAAAGATCCCTTGTTTTGACCTTAAAACTTCAATTCCGAGAAAGTATTTGAGCCTCCCTAGGTCTTTCATTTCGAACTCTTGAAACAAATTCTTCCTTAGTTTTGTTATTTCCTCCTCATCGTTGCCTGTAATTATCATGTCATCAACATATATAATTAAACAGGTTATAAGGTTATTTCTTCGTTTGAGAAACAAAGTATGATCAGAGTTACTTTGTTTGAAACCATATTTTTTCATAGCTAAAGTGAATCTCCCAAACCAAGCTCTCGGGGATTGTTTTAATCCGTAGAGAGATTTTTTAAGGCGACAAACTTCTCCTGGTTTAAAGTTCTTCGTGAAACCAAGGGGGGCTTCCATATAAACTTCTTCTTTTAGTTCTCCATGTAAAAAGGCGTTTTTTACGTCAAACTGGTGTAATGGCCATTCTTCATTTGCAGCAATGGAAAAAAGGACCCTAATTGTATCAATTTTTGCAACCGGAGAGAAAGTTTCAGCATAGTCAATACCATAGGTTTGAGTGTAACCTTTGGCTACCAATCGTGCTTTATATCTCTCAACAGTACCATCGGGCTTATGTTTTACTGTAAAGACCCATCGACATCCTACAGGTCTCTTTCCAACTGGAATAACACATTTTTCCCATGTGTCATTTTTTAATAAGGCTTTCATTTCACTTTCCATTGCGTCTTTCCAGTTCTTCATCTTCAAGGCTTGATCTATGCTAGTTGGGGTTTCTTCAGAGTATAGTGCAGCATTGAAAGCCCTAGCTTCTTGAGTCAAGTTACCCTTAGCCATATTTGCCATAGGATATCTAGAACCTCGAGATTCTCTTTCTGGATAATATCTTTTTGGTGGGATCCCTCTGTTAGTTCTTGGTGGTAACATATATCTTCCTGTTGGTTGTTCCTGTATTAGTTCTTCTTGTTCTCGGATGTCAAGTTGTTCTTCTTGTTCTGTGGCAGTTTCATGATCAGAGGTAACAGGGTCAACATGTTCAGGAGAATCATGAGTATGAGGAGACTGGGTGTTACATACCTCGGATGTCAGGTTGGGAGACTGATCTGGGATGGCACTAGAGTTAGGATTTGTATATTGTGTGGTCATGTTGTGAGATTTTTCTTGAGCAGTTTCGTTGGGTGACTCCTGAGTGCTGTGGATATTTTCTTCTGATGTTGCCTGAACATACTCTAACCAACTTAGTGTGTCTGAACACTCTATCTCCCCCTGACCACTATGTTGGGAGGCATAGTAGTATTCTGTTTCAAGAAAATCACAGTTCATAGTGGTGAACATGTGATGAGTCTTGGGATTATAACATCTGTATCCCTTTTGATTCACTCCATATCCAACGAATACACATTTTTCAGCACATGGGTCGAGTTTATTTCGCTGAGACTTAGGTATATGAACAAAGGTAGTGCACCCAAAGATCTTTGGTTCTAGAATAAGAAATGAGGGAATTTTGAAAAATTCTGAAAGGGTTTGTAGTGGAGTTTTAAATTTGAGAATATTTGTTGGAAGTCGGTTTATAAGGTACGTAGCTGTGGCAAGAGCTTCAGGCCAAAAAGATTTTGGAACTTTTGATTCGATTAAAAGAGCTCTAGTTATTTCTAACAAAAAACGGTTTTTTCTTTCAGCTACACCATTTTGTTCTGGGGTATGTGGGCAGGTAGTTTGATGGATTATTCCTTTTGATTGAAAGAATTGTTTCATAGAGGTGTTAATGAATTCCCCTCCATTGTCAGACCGAAAATTTTGAATATTTTTTTGAAATTGGGTTTGAATCATGGTATGAAACATAATGAATTTGTCAAGAACTTCGGATTTATTTTTTAAGAAATAAATCCATGTCATACGAGTGCAGTCATCAATAAACAACACAAAGAAACGAAGATTTTTTCCTCCAATGATTGGCGAGGGACCCCATACATCGGAATGAATTAGTGAGAAAGGGACATCAACCCTGGTTTTATTTGGTTTGAATGTTTGTCTATGGCTTTTGGCTAACACACATGTTTCACACAGCGATAAATTTTTTGAAGGAAACAAATTAGGGAATAGAGTATGTAAATAACCCGTAGATGGATGACCCAATCTTCTGTGCCATAACCATGCTTCTCTTTCTGTGGTTCCATGAGCCATCATCACAGTACCATTTTGAGTCACCTCGTCCACGTAATACAAACCTTGTTTCTCAGTGCCACGCCCAATGATCGCCCCCGTCCTGATATCCTGTAAGATACAAAAAGTGGGGTGCATTAGAACTGAGCAATTTAGTTCTTTTGTAACATGACTTATTGATAACAGGTTTTGTGATAGAGATGGGACATAGAGACAATTAGAGAGTTTTAACATAGGAGAAAATTCAATTGTTCCTCCTTGTTTAACTTCCATTTTTTCACCATTTGCAGTTTGTATCTGTGCTTTCCGGGGTTTGGATAGCGAAATAAGATCTGATATTTCATAAGTCATGGTGTCGGTGGCCCCGCTGTCAAGTATCCAGGTTTTATCTCGTAAATTATCACCAGAAAAAATTATATTTGCATTCCCTCCATTTTGTGGATCATTTCTGCAATTTTTTAAACCTTTATTTATATAGGAAATAAAGGAATAAACTTCAGGGGTAATTTCTGCCATTTCCTCTTTCACGGGGTCAAAATCGTTTTTTATTGATTTAGGGTTAAAATTGTAGAACCGCTCATTCCCTTTGTCTGCATCAAGTTCATCTTCTTTTTCTCCCGATGGAAAAATGCAGCCGCCGATCCTTGAGCTCCCATCGCCGATCCTGGAGCTCCCATCACCGGAGATGCCGTTCTCGGAGCTACTGTCGCCGGAGGCTATACCGTTTACGGCGGGAGAGGTTGCGCAGCGGAAGTGTTTGTACAGCGGAAGAGGTCGCCGAGGTTGCGCAGCGGAAGTGTTTGTACAGCGGAAGAGGTCGCCGGAGATACCTTCGACTCCTCCATAGCTCCCGTCGCCATTGATGGGGGTGTTGCTGTTACCTGCAACATCAAAAAAATCGGACCTCTCCTCTCTCGATCCCGCATCTGCGCCTCCAGCCCCATCGCCGGCGGTTTTTTTGTTCGTGGCTTTGTCTCCTGCCGATCCCGCATCTGCGCCTCCAGCCCCATCGCTGGATCTGTTTTCATTGTTACCGGTTTTGGAGCTTCCGCAATCGTCGTCTGTTTGGAAGCTTCCGCCGCCATTGAAGCTGGGTCTGTTTCCATCGTCGCCGGCTTGGTTTCCGCCGCCGTTTAGAGCGGCATTTCTGTTGTTCACGGCGGCGAAATTTTCTCGGTTGAAACCTTCCGATCGGAGTGGCTGCGATGTGGGTCGGAGCTGATGGTTGCGATGTGAGTCGGAGATGTGGGTCGAGGATGTGGGTAGGTTGGTGGTGCTGCTGTTGCCCGCGGCGGCGGAGGCGGTTTTGCCTCTCTCCTCTCCATTTTCTCCGGTGAGGACTTCACCCTGCCACGGTACATATCCGGTAAGTAATCCCATCGCTATGCTTTGAGGTAATTTTGGGTTTTGTAGTTGGAAATTTTTGATTCGATTTGCTAGTTGTATAGCTAAATCTGTATTTGGATTATCACCTTCTGTCATTTCATAGTTAGATGATGTGTTGATTTTGAATCTCAACAATGCTCTGATACCATGTCAATTGGGAGAGAAAAAGATTTCTGAGTAATTCTTGTATATTCATTCATAATGGAACGTTACATTAAATACACAGGGGGTTACCCTTTACAGACATAAAGAGCAGGCTACACTTATTAAGTGGGAAACACATGAAAGTAAAAGTTGGAACAATGTTTTAGAAAAGATTATGTTGTCTCATCTTTTATAAAAGTGTTTCTTTTAACAAACACAAGTCGATGCTATAAACCACAAGTCGCTATTATGGATTTAAGGCAGGGGAAATGATTATGATATTGGAAAATCTGATCAACAATTTTATTGGTTTGTGAACAGCTGCAGGTAAACTTGAGCAGGAAAGTGTATATTCATCCTCGAGAAAAAAAACTAGAAGCACACATTCCAGAGATCCGTAACAGGGGATTAGAGCCGTGTTTGTGAAATACTAGATCTAAACACCTTGAAACTGTTCATACTTGTTAATATGTACATGCTTGTGTGTTTTAAAAAAATTCTTGATTATAGAAATTAGCAGCAACGAAGCAGAGATGGGGGGTTTTATGACTGGTGAACTACCAAAAGAACAATTACGATTTTAACAATTTGTATTCTTTATTTTTCACAACAGCACTGCTGCTCCTCCTCTGCATCATTTATGTCTAAAATCAGAGATTGAGATTTAATAAATTTATTTGAAATATGATTTTTCTAATCAAAATTAGTCCGATCTGTTGTTAGTGTTGTTTTATTGAATGGAACCACTTTGGTGTCAGATTCTTCAAAAATTCAGAAGTTTTTTTCTACCCTCTCTCTATAGACTTTTACTGATTTTTCTATTTTAACCATTTTCATTATTTTATTTTTGAATCCCTGGTAGGTGCAGATTGAAACCAGAAACATTCATCGCGTCTTCTCTGTTTTCTGTTTTCTGGTACTGGTAGGTTAGATGTCTCAGCTGGGATAGTAGATTTGGGTATGCTTGTGTTTATCTGTATGTGTTATTGGGTATAGATGTGTTTGTTTGTATAGATATGTTTTGTATGTGTAGGTATGTTTGTGTGAATTAGTTTGTGTAGGTTTGTGTTTCTGTGTTTTTATCTATATGTCTTTCTACGTTTTTGGGTTATCTTAATTTACATCCATTATAATTTTGGTAACCCAAGTAGTTGTAATTGTTGTAATTATGTGTTATAACTATGTAGTCCTGGTTGATAAAGCTTATACATGTTGATAAATCTTATACATGTTTTGGCAGAACCCGCATTTTTTAATCAAAGTTTATTGCTATTTAAATTCAGTGTTGTATATGTTCTGCTATTCAAGTTCAAGTTAAAGACTCAAGCTTAAGAAATTCTCATTGTTCTCCACTCAAAGTTTCATTATTTGGAGGTTTGACATTTTTTGTATTTCCTAAAAGTTTGGTGCCTTTCTAGAAGATTTGATTGCTCAAAGTTTTATACCTTTTTGTATTTTCTGAAAGTGGTGTTTTCTAGCATCCTATTTATTTTCATTAAATTGTTTGTTATAGCAACTTGTTTTCATTTAGTTGTATTTATAGCAACCTACTTTCATTTAAATTTATGCATCTTACTTTCATTTTGTTGGTTATTATAGTAAATTACTTTCATGTGGTATTACTTAAAATATCCAATTATTCAATGAATTATGTGTATTTTAACAAATACCTAACATCTTTTTTCATACTGGAATATAAAATAATTAAATACAATACATTATTTATGTTTACTTCTATTTATTGTGAAATATTAACTTTAAGGGTATAAACAAAAAAAAAAAAGTCGTCATAATCTTGCTATTGACGAATATGCGTATGATGGAAGAGAGAATTTGTTCACGCATGGATGATACCTTTTGCTTTTAATTTCATGGTTTGTAACCATTTTAGCCTTAGCCCAGTTTTCCTTATTTCTCTATTGCCCCCTTCATTAAAATAACGCACACATGACACACCAACATGGGTTTTGGTTGGAAAAGGTTTCCGAATGTGGAGAAATTAGAATTTTTGAGAAAAATGAGTGGTGGTGGTATATGCAGCTGAATAAGTACTGGTACACTAACATCAATGCCAAAGAGTACACTAGGTTTTTCCTATATATAAAAAACTATAATTCAGTAGTTACGATTTTAGCTATTAAACAATAATTGCTTAAAGGACACCGACTACTGCATTGTGTAAGTATCATGAAACTAATTTGCAATTTTCTTTTCAAACGAAAATCGCAATATACTTTTATGATTGACTTAGAACAACATGCCGAAACAAAACTAATTGCTGTGAGTTAAGGAAAAACATAAGCAGCACAACTTCATTAAACGTAAATTTTTGAACAATCTATTGTAAGCTCTATTTCGACACAAATGTTGTAGGAAATATTATATTTTTCATACATCAATTTAGGGTTCCAACTATTAAGAAGTAAATATTCATTTATTTATTTTTCGATTATGAAATGTTTTTGAAAGACAAATAATTCCTCGAAAAAACTATTCTCCAAAAAACAACTACTTTTCGATGTCCGCCACCGGGCGTATTGCGCGGGTTTTCCACTAGATATATTTCTATTTGTAACCTCAAACAACCACATATTTAAGTTTTAACACAAAAGGTAAGCATACTTTTACTTTTCACCAAAAACCAATATCGCGTATTATGGATATATTTTTAATGGTTAATGATTTTTATGAAATGAAACAAATATTTAGAAAAAAATTATTCCCTGCAAGGAAAATACATGTCGTCTGAAAATTATTTGTCGAAATGAAATTAATCGACACTGCTCATCGAAACGAATTATTTGTCGCCGCAGCATCGCGCGGGTACACACCTAGTATATATATATATATATATATATATATATATATATATATATATATATATATATATATATATATATATATATATATATATATATATATATATATATATATATATATATATATATATATATATATCCTTTAACATGTTTTACTAAGATTTTGAGTAAATTATAATAAAGGTTCATGACTTCATGTGCTTTGAACGCAATAGAATGTTTGGTTAAATTTTAAGAAAATATATATTTTTTAAAAGGGAAAATGATTTATAAGGGTAATTATGTTTTAAAACTGTTCAAAAAACACCATCCAAGTTTGGTCTGTTCAAAAAACACCATCCAAGTAAGGCCTTTGTACAAAAAACACCATCCAAGTAAGACCTTTGTACAAAAAACACCATCGAACTATATGTTTTGTTCAAATTTTACCCGATGGTAACCGGCTCTTGCAGGTTAAATGATGACTTGGTGACCGGCCAAGTCATCCTTTAACCTGCAAGAGCCGGTTATCATCGGGTAAAATTTGAACAAAACATGTAGTTCGATGGTGTTTTTTGAACAAAGGCCTTACTTGGATGGTGTTTTTTGTACAAAGGTCTTACTTGGATGGTGTTTTTTGAACATACCAAACTTGGATGGTGTTTTTTGAACAGTTTTGAAACATAATTACCCTTATAAGTCATTTTCCCTTTTTAAAAGTAAAAAGATCATCCTTGTAATTTGTTCAAAATTAAAATTAAATTATTTTACATGACAGTTCTTTGCATTATTATTTTCTTCCAAAGGCCAGGCTTTACTTTATTGCTGCAATATCGATGTATATGTACTAAAAGTAACCGGTGAATAATATATTTCAAATGTAAAGGTTAACTTTTAAATGCACCAAAATATTATAATGTTGAAGCAATGATTTTATATTTTGTAGAAATCGTTCTCTTTTTACCATAAAATAATATTGATACAAAATCGATTGTAAAATAGTCATACATTTTCATTCTCTTTTGTACTTGTTATAGGTTTTAAGTTAGAGGTGTTGAAGTGTCGAATAACATATAAAAGCAAGATAGGTTTGGTGGTCAAAAAAGATTCTATTGTTCTGTCAATATTTTTGGTAATTTGAAATTATACATCAAATATGAAAATAAAATAATAATAATAATAATTTATTAAAATATTATACAATCTTTTAGTAAATAATATATCATTAGGTAAATACTTTGATTATGTCATGTTCGACCTTCAATTAATTTAATTCGTGATTTAGCTAACATTGTATTTTATTTATATGGAATTTTAAATAGTTAATAACACAATATTGACAAAATTAAATAACGACTTTTTTTATCAATAATTAAAAAGTACAATAGAAGAAGCAGAAAAGACAAAGTGTACAAGTGGTAATGCGTATGGAAAGGGGACAAAGGTGTTTGTTGGATTTAGGATATGGATTCAGTTTTCAAAGAAATGGGACCAAAGTGTTGTAAGAAATTCTGGTCTGAAAAAGTAAGTGGGAATGGACAAATTTTCAAATTTAGGCCTGGACTTTATATATGATGGGATTTTAAAGGAATTGCGTATGGGCCACCACACAAATTATTCTTACGGCAAGTTTTAATTATTTTTACTTTTTACGTTTTGAAGAAAAAAAATATCCTTATATGTTTCTATCGAATTCGTCGGTGTATAAAATTTAAGTTTAATTATGTTATTTTTAGATATTTGACAATTGCAGGGCATTCAAATTATGTTCATAAAATATGCTCTTCACTGGTCGTGAGAATGACACTTCAACTGGAACTATCACTAGTTTCCATGGAGGCGAAGACAATGCAGCATCTCTAAAGAAAAAAGCAACCTGGTTTTTTAAGCAATACATCAAATAATTAAAAGAACTCGTCATTATCAAGATATATAAGTGAAAAATCTAGCAAATCGAAAGCATTGAAGATTACTAACCAAAAATAACTTTATGATGCATACACCATATGGTACCAATATGTTCAAATTGATATAGATCATCATATTCCAAAATATGTTGTTGTCTTCTATGGAGGAAGAAAATTGATTCGAGTGTCATGTGTATGACACGAAAAGGGAATTTATAAGAGAAATGTACATTTGAATCAATTCTCTCGTTATGATTTACATATTTATTTATGACGTTTTTTGTATTTTCAATTTTTCATTGTTCTCGATTACTTTTTGTCGGTTATTTATTTATAATTGTCACGTTAACACTTTATAACTTATTAAAATGTACAACTATATCAAAGGCAAAGACCAAGCAACATTCAAACAACTAAAATCATCTTAAGTTCCAAATACAACATACAAAGAATTCAAAGAGCTCATAAGTTACAAGTGCTAACAACGTGAGAGTATGGTTGTTTTCACTATATCAAAGGCAACCAGGATTCTTTTCACTTTTGTGGGTTTGGAGGATGACTACTACCCCACTTTAGGAGCTCTTTGCTTGTGTCATCCTTGTTCCATCAAATCATTGTTGAAATATCATGTGTTGTTACCTGCTTGAAGAAAGTATAATAATTAAAGGGTCCTATTAAAACTATCCCTTATGGTTTTATATGGGCTTTTATGTATAAGTGGAGTGATTTGTACGGAACAAATTTTATCCATACATGACATTTTAATGTTTCATTAGCATACTATATAATCTTTCTAAAACATAAGTTGTTGTGTATGGAGTAAATTTGTTATGGACAAATCACTTCCTAATGTAAAATCATCTATACATAATCACGTCTAACATCACATCATCACTCACAACACATAAATATAAAAATGTATTTATATAGAGAGAGGTATACATATCGACTATGGGAGGTAAACACCATAGTTAAATTTCATTCAATAAACTCTTTATAATAACAAATTGCATATCTATAGTGAAACATTCCTTTCATGTCATGCAAATCAATATTTACAGATTGCCTTCACATCAAGCATATCTACTATTTTTACAGGCATATCTTTAAACTTTCTCTATAATTTAAAGTTTTAAACATTGAAGACAAAGCTCAATAAGGCTGCAGGGAGTAGGAGTGGCCAAGCCACTCGCCAAACTCCTTGGCCAACCAAACACACACGCCAAGCTTACTCCACCCTCGTCGCCATGCTGCTCGCCAAAATGAACTCGCCAAGGGCTTGGCGAGATGCCAAGCCAGGAAAAACTTTCAACAAATGTCAAAATACCCCCCTCCTTGGCCATTGGCCACCACTCCCTACAAAATGGCCAAAGTCTGCCAATCATTGTCTGGCCCACAAAAACCCTTGGCCATCCCTTGGCCATTGGCCACCACTCCCTGCAGCCTAAGAGGATGTTTGAGTTTCCTTTTTGAACTTAAAAAGTTTTTTTTTTTTTTTTTTTGACAAAAGTGCTTATTAACTTATGATGATGGTAATAAGTTTTTAAAAAAATATTTAGATTAGCTTTTCTCGTGGAAAAAGTAATAATCTGATAAGTCGTTTAAAAAAATGTTTGGAATAGCTTTTGTAGCTTCACTTAGTTTACATATGGCAAGAAGCTAAAAGTTGTTTCAAAAAGTAGATATTAGCTACTTTTTAAAAAATCAAATTGTGAAGGTGTTACTAAGTTGTTTTAAAAAAGACTTTTGAGTTTGTCAAATATTTTATTTGACTTATTAGCTTTTTTGAAAAGTCAATAAGTCTATAAAGAGTTTTCAAATACAATCTCAAACACCCTTTAAAATATAAAGAACTAAAGAAATTATATTTTGTTTGTTTGTCATGGTTTTTGTTTTGAAGATTGTAGAATGGATCTATTGATCCAAAATAAACACAACATGCTTGTCCAAAAGTAGAATATTCTTGAATAGAACTCCCTACTAGAAAGCTACAAATAGCAAACAAATTAAATAATACATAATAAACAAATTTAGTATTCTTTTATAAAACACATGCAATTTTTTTAGAAATAAAATATAGCTTCAACAAATCCACTGCATTTGATTGGGAGTAATATTTAGTGGAATCGTGATAATAGGAAATAGAGTATGATGCCATATTCTATTTGGTGTGTTTGATTAGGAGTATTTTTTAGTGGAGTCTGATTACAAGAAATAAAGTATGGCTCAATATGTTAGATGTGTATTAATCCTTATTGTTATTCTATCCTTGTGTTTCATTTTCCCCCAAGTAATTTATTTGTCTTGTCCAACCATATATGATATTGAAAGCATGGTCCACGGTTCCATTTCCCCAAAATCCAATCGCTGATCTCCCCTTACATACACAACCATTATCTTCGATTGTTGAGCAAAGTGTGAAGCCTATAACCCAAGAGGATCAACTGACCAAAACAACTAGAAACAGAGGTGAAGACAAAGCTAGTGTTGTTGAAGTTTGTACCTCGGATGGATCATCAGACCTCGGTAGCAGAAGTTCTTCACTCCGATTTTGACTAACCAAGAAGATCTACAGTTAGAGATAGTATAATGAGTCGGGTGTATCTTGTAACGACCGTTTTTCAAAAAAAATGTGAATAGTAACTCCGGCGTGAATAGTAACTCCGACATGAATAGTAACTCCGGCGTGAATAGTAACTCCGTCGTGAATAGTTCCCGAGAAATGAAGTAAGCGCTTGCCTCGTGATGACGTCGACGATGATGTCGTGATGACGTCGTGAATAGTGTTTTCAAGCCCTATAAATAGAGGCCCAACTTCTTCATTTCAACCCACAACAAACACCAAACAACCTTACGATATCGAGGAGTGTTCTGGTGAGGAAAATAGGTCGGGAGGAGTTAGGAGCGAGCGGTAGTTGGTAACGAGGTGCTCGGGAAGTGTTGGAAGAGCGGAACGGGAAACGTGCCAAGGCTTTGCGAAAACGCCAATCTTAAGTGAGTAATCACTATCGTATTTCTCTAGTAGTTTATAAGTGTTAAAATATAATATGTAGAGGTTATACTATTCGTAATTCCAAAAATAATACCGAGTGATTTACTTACGAGGATGGTGTCTAGGCCAATTACTTGGGATCTGGTTGTTGGATTTTCCGAAAGGCTAAAATGCTGAAAGGATCCTGCCACCCCAACTAATCTTCTACCTGGCTATCCTTTACTTGATAAATCACGAGGTATCATGTTGGAATTATGGAAGGGTCTAGTGAAGCAACTATGGTATAGTTAAGGAGTACATAGTGATAAATGTCTTACGGTGTTAACAGTTAAAGAGGGAATACGAAGCAGAGATAAACGCTGTAGTCGACTATAATCAGGTGAGTTTCTCACTACATTGTGTGGACGTTATATGTCCTTTACTGTATTTTGTGTGCTTATAAGATGTTTATAAGATGTTGGTAAATAGTACCAAGTTGTGTGTATATTATTGATATATATCTTTCTGTTATAATTGTATGGGTTGGGTTATGGTGTGTGTGGGCTCAACGTACTGAGTAATATAGAGATACGAGCAAAAGACACTGAGCAGATACGCATGACTTGACGTACAAGGTAATGTGCGGCTCTAAGTGCTGAGCAGGGGAATTAGATTTACTGAGCAGATACGTATAGGAGGTTATAATCCAATATACTGGGTAGAGCAGATTATGTGACGTGTGGTTGTATTTTTCCTGTTAGGGGTAAAGTATGTGTAGCTGATATGTTGTGTAGTTGTTGGAACTCACTAAGCCGTGTGCTTATCCTTTCCCTTTTAAATTACCATTTCAGGTTGTACAGGTGGAAATGACGAACAGGCATGACGGGTACACACTGATGCTGCTTGATTGGGGATTCATGCAGTGAATTGATGTTTAAAATGATTTCTAAATATCTTCAAAATGTTAATTATTGAATAAATTAATATTTATTTAAATAAAGATGTT
Source organism: Cichorium intybus (assembly GCA_023525715.1). Lineage (NCBI taxonomy): Eukaryota > Viridiplantae > Streptophyta > Magnoliopsida > Asterales > Asteraceae > Cichorium > Cichorium intybus. Next base: position 853,597 of record JAKNSD010000080.1, read on the forward strand.
TTATTAAAGACAGGGTGTTACATATCTCACCCAGAAGGGCAACAATACTTCTCCTAGTGGATCAACATAATGGTTAGAAAAGAAGAGTATCAGATCAGCAGCACTGAAGAAGGCTACAACTCGTCCGGATCAGAAGATACGTCTTCACTTAGGCATGCGAATGAGACATCCAAGATTGATAGCAGAAGTTGGTGGTGGCCGGGGCAGGTTACCAGATCGAAGTTTGTGATACAGAGTAAACCTTCAGAATGAAAGAGCCATGACCGGAGAAGCTGATCGCCAGTTTCTTCTACGGATTGCAGTTAACCATGACAACAGTAGCTTGGGCTACGTTCACAGGAGTGAATGCATCAACAACAGAAGAAGGTGAGTATGAAATGTTCTCTGATGAATGCTCAGTTTTAGACCAAAGGGATTTCTCACGTGAAGAGTTGGTCTCTGACCGAAGTATAGTCCTACAGAAGTGCATAAGCATAATCAGACAGTTATATAGTCTCGTCCGGGGGCACGATTAATCAACCGCAGTCCAAGGCAGGGTCGCACAACCGAAGGAAGAGTGTTTTTGTTGTACCTGTTGGATTAGGTGTCAAAGCCATGACTTTATATTTATATTTATCTTGTTAATTGAAGCAAAGTCCATTTGGGTTGCCCTCATAGCTGGAGGTTAGGATAGAGTTCAGTAGAGTAAAAGGTTGATTTATTAATTATGTAATAAATCAATAGAATTAATTAAATGGTTTATTAATATATTTAAGTGTTAATATATTAATTAGAAACTATAATAATTAATTAAGATTTAATCTAGAATTAATTGGATTTAATTCAGTGATTAAATTAATTAATTAAAAGTGTAGGGACTGGTTCTGTAATTATTCAATAGTTGAATATTGACTGGCTAGTGTATAGGGGTGGAAGGTGGTGAGTTTATGGTGTGGGCACCATAAATCTCGAAACCCTAATTAGGGTTTAGAGAAAGCCTTGCCCAATTGGTAAAAGGCTTACCAAAGATGGGCTCTAGGGTTTCAAGCTGTACCACCTGAGATCTATAAATAGGGATCCCCTGGGAACCCTAATACTGCGCCAACTCTCACTGAGATTACTCTGCTGGACTGTCTTCTCCATTGCTTTGGGTGTGACTTGCATTTGAGGCAGGACACTTGTGCTGCTAGCTTCAAGAACAAGATTCAAAGGTTGGTAATTCTTGTTTTAAACTTTAGAAATTAGTGTTGGCCTTCAGTTTTAGTTTATTATCTTCATAGAAGAAAACATGGATCTTTCTAGGGTTGCATGTGAACCATAAGAGATTATTTGTTCATTGTTTGTTAGAAAACCCTTCAGTACCCTGGTTTGGTGGAATCACATCAGATGAAAGATTTATCTTAGGAATACACGAACAAACACTTTTCGGCAAGAGAGCATGGGAGAGTCACTTAACAAGCTGTAAAATTGATTAGGTGTTCCAGGTCTATGTTTGAAGTTTCCCGCCCAAGAGCTTATGTGTTCAATCTTCCATATTTGCTTATAAATCTCATAATTCACTAAGACGACAAAAAAAAGTGTGTGGTAGATATTCAATGATCGAGTTGTGAACATTGTGAATACAATATTAGTCTCTCTCTCTCTTGTAACATCGTTGAAGTTTATTAATGAAATATGTCTCATAACTTTTCAATTTTATCAAAATATTTGAAGTTATAATTGCTAAAAAATAAATATATAAGAATGATACACATGATAATGCAATACAGAGTGTGCACTGTGTGTATGTGGGGGGGGGGGGGGGGGGGGGAGGAGTGTTTGATGTCAGCATCTGATATGATAAGCCACGCCGCTGTGAAACATCATCCCTTGATAGAGGCAAAGGTTGGAAAGCACAACAAGCACAAACTTATATTTTTCTCTATTCTCTTTCTATACGTTGTGAATTATATATATATATATATATATATATATATATATATATATATATATATATATATATATATATATATATATATATATATATATATATATATATATATATATATATATATATATAAACACAAAAAATACTAACAAACACTGTCATTTTTTACGACAACAAACACTCTTTTTCTTCTAAATATTTCAAAATGTCTTCCAACAACTCTCCAAATACTATGTCATTTCTAATTTCGTACTTATGTTATTTTAATTTCCTCTTTATGTAACTTTATTTTCATAGTTATGTAATTTTCTATTTTAAGTTAATGGAATATTATGTTTACATTTATATTTGTTGTTTATGTTAATGAAATTAATTTTCTTAATTTTTTCTAAATGATGATGCTTACCATATTTGAGAGGCATCATTTATTGATGTAGGAATTGAGAGACAAGATTGTAATATTGTTTCTTTGGCGTTTAGATGTTTTTTGAGAGTATTTTCAAATAAAAATTCTTATAACTTTAACAAGCTTTTTTAAAACCAAACTTTTTTAAAGAGATTGCTAATTAACAAATTCTATGATTAGAGATTTGTTTTCATAAAATAATGTTATTATATTTATATATGTATTGCATTTATATATATTTTATTTGGAAAACTATTTGAAAAAGTTATTCTATAGTGAATGTATATAAAAACCGTTTGGTTTGTGATATGGGAATGATATGACAACAAAAGAATTTATTTAGAACATCCACAATAGAATGTTTTTTTGGGGATTTTTTTTATGAAAAACCTCGAACATAAAATTCTCATTATTTCTCCATTATTGAAAGCTTTTTCAATATGTTTTATATGAATTGTTTATATATTTTGTCTAGTTACAATTTGTTTAAAATGTATGAGACATACATTATAATAGAAAAAGCTCATTATAAAAGTTTCCTAATTAACAAGTTCATTTAAAAAATTTTGCATTGAAAAAACTTTTAGAATAACATTTTCATTTTTTAAATTTTTTGAGTTGAAAAAGCTCATATTATAGATGCTTTTAGTTAGTAAAAATATCTCTAATATTAGAACTTTTTACTTGAGTTTTTTTAATAAGAAACTCAAAAAGAAAAATGTTTACTATAAATATTTTTTTTATCATTTTGCTTTTTAAAAAGTCTTCCTAATTGTTGGTTACTTACAATTTATTAAAAAATTATGATTTTCACATATTAAATAAAAAACCCTTTACAAGAACTTGTAATTAACAAGCTCATATAAAATAATTTGCATTGAAAAAACTCTTATAATAGCTTTTTCATTTTTCAAACCTTTTTTCAAATTGAAAAACCTTCTAATATATAGATACTCTAATTAAACAATACATCCATTTAATATGATAATATCTATCAATAATCAAATTTTCATAGGGATAAAATTAACAGCGAAATAGAATTCCGTTCGGTGCTGTATAAAGAAAAGAAAGCACCGCAAGCATTAATCATGTCACCTCAATAATATATACTGTCCCTCCAAACCCTTTAGTCCACCCATCATATTCATAGACCTGTCTCTTTCTTTTTCCCTTTAGTCACGCTACCTAAATAGCCCCCACAGTTTCCCTCATTTCCCCAATTTCTGCATCTTTTTTTTTCGTTTAAACCTTCAAAATCTTCATCTGGCCAAATCCCAAATCTTCACAACAACAATAAAAAAAAATATGGACTCATCTTCACCCTCACCCATCTCTTTACCCGATCAGAAACACAAGAAAACCTTCGTGGAATCACTAATGGAGTCCGCCACCACTCCCCTCCGCACACCGTCGTTCAAAGAAGACACTTACCACCTCCACAATCTAAAACCTTCGGAAAAGAAAGCCCTCCAAGAACTCAAAGACAAACTCGCCACCACCTCCTCCGATGACAATGCTTCCATGTGGGGCATCCCATTGCTACCACCCACCGCCACCACGGAGAAATCCGACGTCATTCTTCTGAAATTCCTTAGGGCACGAGACTTTAGGGTTCAAGATTCGCTCAATATGCTCATCAAGTGTCTTTCATGGCGGAAAGATTTCGGAGCTGACTCCATTGTTGAAGAGGATTTAGGGTTCAAAGAACTTGAAGGTCTGGTGGCGTATATGAATGGGTATGACAGAGAAGGTCATCCCGTTTGTTATAATGCTTATGGGGTGTTCAAAGATAAAGAAATGTACGAGAAAATATTTGGAGATAACGAGAAATTGACGAAATTTCTCAGATGGAGAGTGCAGGTTCTTGAAAAAGGGATCAAGATGCTTCATTTAAGACCTGGTGGTATCAATTCGATTATTCAGGTTACCGATCTTAAAGACATGCCTAAAAGAGAGCTCAGAGTTGCTTCTAATCACATTCTCTCTCTCTTCCAAGATAATTACCCAGAAATGGTTGCTCGTAAGGTAACATCACTCGCTAATAATTTGTATTTTTGTGCATTCATACGGTATAACCTATCCATGAATACTGCCTCTCGGAAATTTCAAAGCTTTTTTACGTAAATTACCCAGAAATCGACAAATGGTTGCACGTTAGGTGCTTCAATTGGTGAATTTCCCCCCAAATTTTTGTTTTTTGTGTTTGTGCAATGATCGGTTGTACGGTACAAGTCAATGATGCGTACTGATTCTTGGTAAATTGAAAGCTCGTACATAAATTATTTGTTCATTTATAATCCCCCCTAGCTATAGTCCAAGACAAATCATCCACGTATCCAATAATCCAATGCTAAAACTGCCCAAAAAATTTGTTTTGTGCATTGAGGAGTTGCACAGTACAACCCCGTTACTGCATACTAATTGTTTGGAAAATATATATCTTGTGCATTAGCATTGATGTACTTCCATCTATCTTCTTTCGTCTTTCATTTCGTGAGTTGTGAGTCGTACGGCGTGCAGTCTAATGATGCCTGTTTTTTGTTAGAAATATGAAAGCTTGTGGAATATCGTACAACTCATTGATGCACATTGTTGTAGAAATTTACGTTCCATTAATTCGTACTCATAGCTGTGTGATATTTTTTTGGGAATATTGGTAGCTTGTGCATCAATGAAATGTACTGTACAAATAATCGATGCTGTCTAGAGGATCTGCATCGAAAAAGTCGGGTTTTTTTTAGTAGAATTTCAAATGGAAATTGGAAGATTGTGCATAATGAATTCTATGGTACACTACTCATTGCACCACATGACAAAAAATTGAGAGCTTGTGAATCAAATGAGTGGTACAATGCTCCACGTAATCATAAGGAAAAAAAGGGATTACACATTTTCAACGAAAATTCCAAAATATTACAACCCCTTGCATTAGAGTGTTGTACCCTACAACGCTTTGATTCAAATAGTAAAATGAGTTGTTACAACCATTTATGCACACTTAGAAAGTAATCTGTACTCTTTTGTGACTTTGTCTTTTGACAGCCCTTTTCCAGACCAAAAATCTTCACGTCCAGATCAATGCTTTTATAGCAACTTGTATATGACGCATAGATTGTCGTAGTTTTATCTGGATTTGAATATTTTAGCTTGTTAAATTTATTATTTATGTGGGTATTTTTTTTTTGTAAAATACGAAAATAATTTACTGATTTTTGATATGGGTGTAGATCTTTATCAATGTACCATGGTACTTCAGCATGTTGTACTCGATGTTCAGTCCATTCTTGACTCAAAGAACCAAAAGCAAGTTTGTACTTTCTAAGGAGGGAAATGTTGCAGAAACTCTTTACAAGTTAGTATTCTTTTTCAACTTCAACTATTCTATTTATGACATGCACAACTTTCACTGCCTCATGTACAACTCCCACTCCATGATGTGCAAGCCACTCTTTCATGTGGACACTGAAACGTTGTATTCCATGTATTGTTTGCTTTTGGGGTAAACAGTAAACTTCCACTGCATTGAACTATTGTACTCCATGTATATGTTTGCTTGTACCAAATACCCTTTTTATTGTTAAAAAAATAAATTTAATTTGTTTATAGGTACATACGGCCAGAGGATGTACCGGTACAATATGGTGGACTGAGTCGACCCAGTGATTTGAACTCGGGTCCACCCAAACCAGCTTCCGAGTTCACAGTCAAAGGTGGAGAAAAAGTGAATATTCAAATCGAGGGCATTGAGGTAATTTACCTACCGTATATTATTGACTTGTACATGATGCATTGAAAGCTGTAGTTCTTTGCTTGTTGGATTGGTAATAGTTGTACCATTGTTGTAATTGAACAAATAGGACACACTACGATGATTAAGGTGAAAATTGATTGTGTACTATGAGCATTATAAATATATAACAACCACCGGCGTACAAGTGTTAATGAATGTGGTACAACTTAATTGTGTAGGCCGGTGCAACGATTACTTGGGACATAGTGGTTGGAGGTTGGGATTTGGAGTACAGTGCTGAATATGTCCCCATTGCTAATGGAAGCTACTCGATTGCTGTTGAGAAGGCAAGAAAGATGGGGCCCACAGAAGAGGCGGTTCATAACTCTTATACAGCAAAAGAAGCCGGAAAGTTGGTTTTGTCGGTTGATAATTCGGTTTCACGGAAAAGGAAGGTTGCATCGTATAGGTATCTAGTGAGGAAATCTGGTGTGGTGATGTGAGTTTGTTTTTGTATGGTGTTTGTTATAATCTAGTTTTGGTGGGTTTTGTTGTATTGAGAGATTGTAATGAAGTGATGCTTGTCTACGTGATATGTAAGTTGTAACGATAAAAAACGGTTGTATTACAATTTGCCTAATTAGAATAAGAGTAGGTTAATGTTAGGTGTCGTTGTGAAGGATATATTCGATATTAGAATGATCGTAGACAAATGGTTCATGATTCAAATTCTTGTGAACGACATGGTATCCTTATGGCCCTTGGGGTGTAATGGTGTATAAATTTTAGGGTTTTACTCTAACTCAATATGAAGCACTCCACGTGTTCCTGTGGTGGTAAAGTAAAGATTGGTTAGTGGAATTCTACTAAAAAAGGTATTGGATCGATTAATTGGCACGCTTCCTAGACCTTGGTGTTGTGTAATGTTTAATCGTGCGACGGCTGTAAGATCAAAATTACTATAAAATAGGTATCAGGAAAAAGCCACAAAAAGGTGTTGAACACCCGTGAACAGAAAGTCACATGTATGTATGATGGTATATGATGGTCACAAGCTCCCAATGAAAGCATGCTTTCGCTTTAAAGCACCACTTCCTCCTAGTCTGCTACTGTTAGTCTGCTACTGTTGTTTATCATGTTTTATAGTAAAAAATGATAAACTTAATCTTTAACTTTTTTGTGAGAAAAATAAAATGTTTATATTTTTAATAGTTTTATATTTTCCGGTTGTTGTAAGACCATCTTCAACCCATCTCTATTTTTCACACCATTTTTACTTTAAAATGTATATTCTTATCATATTCTTTTTTCTTCATTTACAAAATTTTTCAAAATCTCCCTTCTACTTATTAACTTTTAACATATTATTACTAGAATATCCATATTTTAATATGTGGCTGTTATATACCTAAGCTTAGGTGTAGAACCATTCAAACAATCCATTTTTAACAAAAATAAAAGTCCAAACAATGTAATTTCTTCTAAATCGTTGTAGACGATTTGTTGTTTCATTCATGTCAACTTGTTTACGTGCTACTTTAGTGATGTTTCTTCTTATCGCCAACTTTTATGCTATCGCCACATGCAGGTGTAATATCTGTCATCACTATATTGTATGACTCATACCATACTTTTTCATCATTTTATAATCAATTACATGAATTACGTATATTAAAAAAATAAAAATGCATGTTTTTCATAAGAAAACTAATAAATTTTGATGGTTCTACACCTAAGCTTAGGTATATAACAGCCACATATTCACTTTTCCCATATATATATATATATATATATATATATATATATATATATATATATATATATATATATATATATATATATATATATATATATATATATATATATATATATATATATATATATATATATATATAGGGTCCCGTTCCGGTGATGACTCTTTTTTCGGTAAGGACTCGTAAGGACACGTTAAAAAAATTGAAAAAAAATATAAAAAAAATACAAATCATAAAATCGAGAATAGTACTATATCATGATCCAAAAAAATTTGGAAAAAAAAATTTGGATCATTGAGAAACAGAAATGATCCACAAAAAATTTTATTTTGTGGATCATTGTTTCATTATAAAAAAAATAATGATCCAAAAGTTTTTTTCCAAATTTTTTTTTTCCAATATAGTACTATGATCCATTTTATTATTTATATTATTTATCTATTTATTTTCAATTTTTTAAGGTGTCCTCACGAGTCCTCACTTTAAGAAGAGTCCTCACCCGATCGCTTATATATATATATATATATATATATATATATATATATATATATATATATATATATATATATATATATATATATATATATATATATATATATATATATATATATATATATATATATATATAGGGCTAGGTTATAATAAGAATGATAATTATTGTGTTACCTTGTAACCAAATCATGGCCATTAGATTTCATTCTCATAACAATGAAAAAAACACATTCTTAACAGAATAAGTTTTTAACATAATGAGTTCTAACCATTCTTAAAAGAATGAACTAAATTTTGTACATTCTTAAAAGAATATGTTTTAAATGAATGGTCCAGATTGAGTTTCAAGGTTATACAATACTTGTATGGATATATTTGATCCTATATATATATATATATATATATATATATATATATATATATATATATATATATATATATATATATATATATATATATATATATATATATATATATATATATATATATATATATATATATATATATATATATATATATATATAGACGGGTTCAATACAGAACCAAATTAAATCACCTAACTGCAGAATTATGTTCATCAATGAACATATATCCCAAAAGCCCCAATTGTTACGTCTGAGAAGTTTAGAACTAAAGTTGATGAAAAACCTGCGAAGAACTCGAAAACAACCACAACCGTCATGATGGCCCACATGGCATTTTCCCCAACTTGCTCAAAAAGTGGATCGAGGAGATACAGAAGTGAAACCAAAACCAAGGCAATCCCTACTTTGATGCTGTGAATGACCGGTGCTGCCGCCATCGCTAAATCGGATGATCCAGCCACTTCCCTCAAGCTTTGCACCACTATCCCTGTCCGCCTCTTTCGCCTCTCCGTCACCGCTGCGACAATTGCCTTCGGTAAGTCCCCTTAATAATCTCAACTTATTGGAATTTTAGCTCCAAACGCATGAGTAAATGTTAATGGAATCGATTCAACAGGTAAACTCCATTTCAATTGAAGTCTCAACTGAATTTACTGTTTGCGAATGTTCTGATTGAGAAATTGAATAGCATGTTCATCAATGAACATATGTTCATCAATGAACATATGTTCATCAATGAACATATGTTCATCAATGAACATATGTTCATCAATGAACATATGTTAGTCTGCTGTACTGGGTCACGCAAGCCTTAGCGGATTTCGGATCCAATTGAAGTCTCAAAATGATGTTAATGGAATCGATTCAGCAGGTAAACTTCATTCCAATGATACTAAAACTTCGATTGAATCTGAATTTACTGTTTGCGAATTAATTATCGATAAAGGATGTTCTGATTGAGAAATTGAATAGCATGTTCATCAATGAACATATGTTCATCAATGAACATATGTTCATCAATGAACATATGTTCATCAATGAACATATGATTACAATCTGATCGGACGGTAATGAAGTTGGTTCTGCAGTTAGGTGATTTAATTTGGTTCTGCATTGAACCCACCCCTATATATATATATATATATATATATATATATATATATATATATATATATATATATATATATATATATATATATATATATATATATATATATATATATATATATATATATATATATATATATATATATATATATATATGGATTAATGCGTCAATTCTTAGGAAGTAACATTGGATACGAGTCTTGCCGTCATGACAAGCCTTTTAGAACAATAGTTTCCTTCACATAGGCCATCTTCATTACTTGACATGATCCTATGACATCACCATTCTAAGATTATTGGAATGAATCTTAACATAAACAAACATGCTGACACAACGATTAATATACTGATACTTTATATAAGAAGCCAAAGATAGAATTTACGGTACAAAATACATAGGATTTGGTAGTTTAAATGTTCTATTACCAACAAATTGTCCATGAAGATCGCTCCACTGGTCACCTACATTTCCCCATATCCTATACCCCTCTTCCACCAATTTCCTTCGTATCTCTGATTTGTAAACCATACTACTTTGTCCTCTGTATGCTTCACTCCTGAAAAGATAGAACTCTACTATTGTTATAAGGGTTAATCAGTATGGTAAGCAAAGAGGGTGATGCCATATTATAAAACTAGGGTTGGGTCATATCTAAAATGATCGTTTTTCTGACATTTTTCATAAAATGAATGTCCGTTCTGCGAAAAGGACTTCCTAAACGTTTTTTGACGAAATAAAATGACATTTTCATCAAATAACATTATCATTTCATGAAATAATATTATCATTAATCACAAATTTACTAAACTTCTTTTGTATCGAGGAGAGGTGATCATTCATAAAACATTTTTTAAAAAAATTCCCAAAATGAATGATAGTTTTGTTATAAACTTTCAAAATTAAAGTTATCATTTGTCTTAAGAGTCTCACTTGTGGTCACTTTAGTGATTCGTCTCATTATTAATATATTATAAAACATATAGTTCAAAATTAATTTATTTTATAGCGACGCCTTACTACTTGGCCAAGAGGCCATTGACATCAATAATTGAATGAAAGTATTGAATGAGGTGGAATGTTTAGTTGACATTTATCGGGTTAAACTCAATCATAACGGTATGTTACATTGGAATTCAATGGATATTGAGTTTAATGACCATCAAATTTTTCAATGAGAACTTTGGAACTTTTTAATCGCTACATAAATGTCATACATTAAATTTTGCAATAAATTATTACATTTTTTATGAAAAGTAAAAAATAATAAAGTTTTATAGAGTAAAAAATAATAAAATACTAAAAGTAAAAACTAATAAATTATTAAATTTTGTAATAAATTATTACATAAATCTCATATATTAAACTTTGTAGAGTTCAATGTATTGTAAGAAAAAATAATAAAGTTTTATGAAAAGTAAAATGATGATCTGATAATCCATTAAACTGTATATAGTTTAATACATTTTTTATGTCCTTCGATCATCAATAATAGAAGTTTTTTGAGAGTTTTTTCAACTAAAAAGTTATCATAATTTTAAAAATCTATAGTGGAAACTTTTTCAAATCCAAATTTTTTCAAAGAGTTTGCTAATTAGGAAGTTTTATATTAGAGCTTTTTCAATATATATATATATATATATATATATATATATATATATATATATATATATATATATATATATATATATATATATATATATATATATATATATATATATATATATATATATATATATATATATATATATATATATATAAAATGTTTGTGGGACCATAAAAAAACCTATATGAAAAAATTATTTTATAGTGAGTGTTTATAAAATTTTTTTGATTGGTGACATGATAATAACATGACACCAAAAACCGCTTACAAACTTAATAAAAAAGCTCCCTATTACGAATACTTTAGTATTAAAATAATTATTTTTGAATGCCACATCATAATGGTGACCTTTAAAACAATCAAAATCTATCTAAATGATTTAGATAGAACGATTGTTAAAAAATATAGTGACTTAGGCTTTATAAAGCTCACTAACATAATACAAATTACAAGATATATAAGTTCCAAATCTCATTATAAACCTTATTAAATTACCTTAAAATGAGCCGTTGAAAACCAAAGAATCCTTGAAGGTGCAAATTGTGAAGAGTGGCTTGCCCAAATGTTGTTTCATCTCTGCCTGTGATCAGGAACACCTTAAAACCACTCTCGACCAGCTTACGAAACAATCCAAGGATCGAAGGAATCACTGGAGATATTCCTCTTAATGCCCATTCTTTGAATGCTTGTGGGTCATATGGATCCCCTCTACATCCGTCACAAACCTTTGATATCATATTTAAAACCAGAAATATCTATGTATGACTCATATATATGTGCTTGATACATATAAATATGTATCATACACATTGTGTCTAGACAAGAATGATGTAAACTCACCCAAATCGCTTTCCTTTAAAATAATAGAGATTTGAAAGACAAGTTTCATCAACATCCAAGATCCAAGCATCCTTTCCATCACCAGACAAAACAAGCTCGTCAATATAGCTATTTATCTCATCTACAATCAACTTCATATCAGAGTCATATTGCCCGCCAATCATGTATGCCTCAACATGACACAGACATTGAATAGGAACAGTACGCCACCCATGTATATTGTTTGTCTCCGTGGCCAACTTCCAACTCAAACAGTAGATGGATGACAGCTCCACCAATTGACCGCCATTGTGTCGTGACAAGTTCGTGCTCAAAACCATCTTTGACATAACAAATATAAGGAAAAACACAAGTGTGTCCATCGCATGCCTGCACATACGTTCATCACAAACTGAATAGAAAACTTGAATAACGAAAATTTAATATATATTAAATTAGATTATAAAAATAGAGTCGAGAGAAAGAACCTGAATTTGAAAGGATATAAGGGGGTGTTGTTTTCTTTGTCACAAGCATCCTACGCTTATATAGTATGCGAAAAGGAACATATGACTTAACATACAATTTAGTTTTTTGAATAATAATCAAATAAATGTTGTATTGACAAATCATTTGTTAAATTATGTAATATATAATGCTATAAAAATAAACGAATAAATAAATGCAACATATAATGTTTGTTTCTAACTTTCTATAACATATGGTTTAACAATTATATCTATTATATTTTTTTTAACTTTCATGAATTTTTTTTAATATGAATCATTAACAACAGTTAAAAAAAATTAACATTCTTATGTAGGTTGCAGATAGAAGTGCAATGTCGCACACAACTAGAAAATGGGATGGGAGTCAGAAGGCATTAGAAAACAGAAAGTGGGCAAAACACAGTAGACGACACATTGGAATTTTATCGTCGGCAATTCAAAACGTCCGACCAAACACTAATGCATTGTTTAGTATAATGACATCAATATTTTGAAACCGAAAGAGTCGGGATCGGTTTTTATTAGGTACACTTTTTATAAAAGAGACGCATTCTTTTGGAATGAAAATTTTGTCTAAAAACCAAGCTTCTTGGTAGGCCTCAATTTCGATGATCAGGAATATGGTTGTAACCACAAACCATACTATAAAGTTCATAAAAAACATAAATTTATATTATTGATTATAACTTTTAACTGATATAAAATTAATTAATTTATAATAAATCTTATTAAGTACCTCACTTATTTAAAAGAAAGGATACAGGTTGACGATCGGATCAGTTATTTCCAAAAGCTTTATAACTTGGTCCCGCAAGTTCTTTTTTTTTCTAACACAAAAGATTTTTCATTGGTAGAATAGATACACATTCAATTACAATAAAATGCCAAAAGTGTTTGTTTGATGACATACCAAAAAAACAATTGTTGGCATACTAGTATACATATCCTACTTCCAATGAGAGATTAATAGAAATCCTGACAACGACACTATCCAAGACTCAATTAGTCAATTTGAATCAGCAAACTTCACTACGTTCAATATTGATTGGTTAAAAATGAAAGGCATCCCACCAACTATGAAGTTGGATGTGCATCAAGTATAGAGACAATATGAAGTTGGATGTGCATCAAGTATACAGACAATCACCTCAGCCTTGACGTCAGTTTACAAAACTAAGTAGAGAGGCTATTACACAAGAGGATGAAGTAAGCACACAAAATATCATAAAAATCGCGAGTATAAGGGGGTGTTTGTTTTTTCTCAAAAAGTCTTTTTCCTCTAAAACATCTGCAGGAGGGCAGATGTTTTGCAAAAACACCGTTTGTTTTCTAAAATACAAAAGACCTAAAAAAGACTTTTTCACCTCTTTTTCAAAAAGTCATATTTTTTAGCTTTTTGAACATCTTTTCGAAACTTTTCAACTATACTTCACCTCATCCCATCCTAACCCCACCTCACCCGACACACCCCTACCCCCACGCCCGCTCGCCCACCCTATGCAACCCACCCACCCCTACCCCCACCCCCACCCCCACCCTCACCCACCCCACCCTTACCCATACCACCAACCCCCACCCCACCCACCCACCACTACCTACCCACCCCACTCTCATCCCACTCGGGTTTATTTTAGCTAAAATTGATGTTAGAATGAATGATTCCGAAAAAACATTAAAAACAAACAACTTTTTTTTATGAAGAGCGAAGACATGGAAAAGGACTTTTGGTCCACATCTTCTTCCGCAGACATGGAAAAAGACAAAAGACATTTTACCTCTTCAAAAACAAACACCACCTAAATCTCGATTATAAGATTAAAAAAATTAGTGACCGAAATTTAATTAAATTTTTCATTAATCTTTCAAAATAATATGACATTTAGATAATTATTTGTGATATTTTAAATATTATAATGGAAAAAGTTTAGGACTAACATGGTAAAAAGACAACACCTTGGGATGGTTCCATGTCCCCCACCCCTTGGTTGACACTTGATAGCCTCTTCATATTTAATGTAATTTCATTTATAAAAAACTGAAAAAAAATCAAATTTCTTAAAATTTTAATCTATACAAAATAAACATAATTATGAAAACTAAAATAAAGTTTATTTTTATAAAAGTCCCAAACAATCTCGAAATATCAATAAAATTTAAGCGGTTCTTCTTATCACTATATTAGTGGTTCACCTTTTTATTGAAAATGTTATGATTCAAAAAATGTTATTACCTAAAACTTGATTTGATTGAAAATGTTATAATCTTAAATTATAGGATCCAAAATGATATGATCTAATATATTATGACCCAAAATGTTATGAATCAAAGTCTGTGAAAAAAATTTATGTGGTCGAAAATGATATGATCGAAAAAGGTTATAATTCAAAATGTTTATGATTCTTGAGTGTTATGATCCCAGAATATAATGATTCAAACTATTATTGTAACATCTCATCTTTTATATCTATTTGAGTGTTATTATCCAAGTATATTATGACTTAAAATATTATTATAGCACCTTATCTTTTATATCTATTTAAAAACAATTAAAAAACCATTAAAAAGAGACATTTACAATAATGTCTTTATGTTTTATAAAATTTGGTCCCTACAAAACATCATGGACATTAAGTCCACAAAAAGAGTTACAACCAATATCAACAACCGCATATTACAATTCAAATATCTAGTATAAAAATTAGTAGTTGTCTAGGCTTTACTCATTCTAATTTCCAAAAGTCCATCTTCATTTAAGCATGAAAAGTCCACTTGTAAGGACAAAGTTATTTTAATCTTGTCACGTTATCCTAAAATACATGGTCATTTAAAAATGAATGGGTAAGACAAAAATGTCATGCGAGCTACATACCAATATTGTTATTAAAACATAATGAGATGTATATACTTTCAACAATATATTATAAATATTTGCTTTCAATTATAAGGTGAAAATATTACTTGCTATCCAATGGTATGCCTAATGCAATGTATGCAATGCATGACCACAAAGCCACTACAATATTAGGTAATTAATACCCCAACATCGAGCCTCCATGACTTCATTAGTTCTATTTCTGCCCACTCGATTATATACAGACTCTTATTCAACTCGATTATGTGTCGACTCTTAATTTTATACATAGAGTCTAATCACAATTATGATATTCCATGTCTACTCCTAAAACCTCTTCTCTTGGTTAACTTTCAAAATCTATTTTTTGATTGAGTTTTTCACAATTCTTAAGGGTGTTTGGGATTACTTATTTAACTCAATAAATACTTTTTGATATAAGTGTTTATTAGCTTATCTGTTGTCAAAACGGAATTCTATAAAAAAATGTTTGTATTAGCTTATTCGGTACCTAAACGTAATAAGTAAATAACTGTTTTTTTAGTGTTTGATAAATATTGGCTATATGTGTAAAATGACTAAAAATTACATCTTATATATTATTGTTTTTTTTATTTGTTTTTTTTATATAATTTATCTTTTTCATCTATAGTATACTTTTAATATAGAAAAATAATATTAATAACACAAAATATTATATGATAAAAAATAACGCCAAATACTAATAACAGTTTCCAACTTTATCGTTTAAAAATTATATCGTTAACATAAAAGAAAATATTTTTAAGAAAATATCTATATCAATAACATTAAAAATATCTTTATTTGGATCGACTCAGATCTCGTATAATTGTATCTCTTATTGCGTTCATATATAGATCGTCATCCTTACATTGTGAACTTGTGTCTTCATTTGTTTCATTATTGCTAATACATCCTTGAGTATCTACATCAACTACATGATTATAAGATTCTTGTTGTGCATTGTCAAATTCATCGTCAAAACTATTGTGCTTCCTGATATAATTGTGAATCGCCATTGATGCTAGCACACTATTTACTTCTGTCTCGTAGGCGTAATTTACATGGATATCGTTTAATATTTCCCATCTAGCATTCCGTACTCAAAAACTTCGTTCAATAACATTTCTCAATGACGTGTGATGATAGTTGAATGTCTCTTTCACTATACTGGGAGCATGTATAGTAACAGGTTTTCGATGACGAAAATTAGGTATGTGATTTTGAATGTTTGCTCATTTGTATGGAGAAAGATAACCTCTAGTATATTTGGAATTTTGGATATCCGTCATCAACAACATAATATTTATTTGTCATAAAAATAAAGCAAACTATTTTTATTCGTATAAAATTGTAACAAAAAGTTAAAGGTTTCTTTTAGTAAAATACTAACCGTTCGCTTAGGTGTGGAAAATTAAGTTTAGGTCTACGTAAGGCTTCATTAAATATTTGTGTATCATGTGTGATTTCCTCGAATCCATCTCATGTAAATGTAAAGCACATGTTAAAATCACTAGCCACCATAATATTTTGAGTCACATATCCTTTTCTACCTACGTATTTTTCTTGCTCATTCTCTTGTATTGATGCCCTTACGTGTGTCCCATCGATAGCGTCAATACAATCCTACATATATGGAGAGTAACATGATTGGCTAACATGTTCAAGTATAATCATAAATTAACCTGTTCAAGTACAATCATAAAATATAAAGAAAATATAAGAAGTACCTTGAACATTGGAAAATAACATGGGTTATTTATGATATGATCAGGTACATGACAACGCCTAGTGATATCAAGTATTTTAGGCGTTGTTGAGTCCTGTTCTTGGTAAAATTATATCATATATGCATGGGTATTCTCACTTTTCGTGTCAGGACTTGTCTGGAGAAAAAGAACAGAAACAGGGACTAAAAGTGTACAAAAAGGAAAAAGTATGGAAAGAATGAAAAATCAAGAGAAGACGCACGCGCGCCGCGGGTTTTGGACTTGCGCGACGCAGATGTAAGGCGGTGGAACACATTTAAATGACGAAAAAACGGGGAACGGATAAGTACGCGCGCCGCGGATTTTACATTTGCGCGGCGCGGTCACGGGAAATTTGCAACTATAAATAGAGGCATTTCCGGCCGAAAACCCTATCAAAGACTTGGTGTAAACATCGACCTAGAAGCTCTTTGACTCGAGGATTCATTTCAGCAAGCTCATATTTGGTATTTTCACGTTTTAGATTTTTATTTCATTTTAGTTAAACATTTGTAAGCTTTGAGTTGAGTCTTTGGGTGTGACAACCATTGATCTCAGGCTTAGGGTTCTGTTTTAGTAGCATTTTGGTTACTGATTTTGTGTTTGGATATTGGTTTGATGTTTGATTTGGATTTATAAAAGTTAACCATTCGGTTTATGGTTTATTTGCAATTTTCGGTATTTTGGATGTTTGAATGCTTGTTGATGTGTTTGGAACTGTTTGTTGCTTCTAGATTTTGGACTTAGTTTCTGATTTCAGTAAGTAACATTAGTCTAGGATTTGGTTTGGTTTAGTTAGTTCATGTTTGAGTTAGGTTTTGACATTGGTCTTGGAATTGTGTTTTTAGTTGATTTTTGGAAAAGTAGAAACAATACCGCTGGCTGTATAGTGACACTACAGTTGGTATACTATCGTCTTGTCCTAACCACGTAGCTCCTGTGGATCGACCCTGACTCCACTATACTAGTGAATGTTAGGTTTTTCTTATTTTTGACCGCATGACGACCTCTGCGTGCACGTCAGTACACCTTCATTGTAGGTTGCATTTGGCTTTATGAAGTCCCCACTTAACTTAAGCATAACTTTCAATACAACATGAAAATGCATATGTATAGTTTCTCCAAAATGATTAAAAATTTCTTGAACCAACCTATTTCCACACCCATGTGCTTAAGTCATCAAGAAAATCCCAATAGACTCCTTAATACAAATATTATGTGTTGCCTTTAAACCTTAACGTGTAGATAGATCTAAACATAACATCTTGAAAACCGAGACATGTAGTCTAAATAGTTCATAACAACGTTGATGATGATCATTAAGTACTTCATTAATAAATATGTTTGTAGTACAAGAAGATGTATGACAAGACATTTTTTTGTTTTTAATTTATGGCTTCCACATAATATTAACCATTCTTATTCCTCTTCCGACCAATTGTCTTTATTTATCTTTATTATCATCATAAGAATCAGAGTCGTCATTATCTATTTTATTGCAGAATCAAACATAAAACATGGTTAAATAATATATATTGCAATATTCAACGTCAAATAAAGATAAATAATAGGATAAATGGTACAAAAAAACATGACACATAACGTCAAACAAAGATAAATAATGTGAATCAAGGAAACATAATATGAAAGCATAATGCATAATGCGAAAGTGAGAAACATAATATGAATCATTCATCCAAAAGAAACTGAAGGAATGGCATCTTTGCCAAGTCACACGTTGGAACCATACAATTTCCCTGGACTTGTTTTTTAAGAAGATGCAGAGTGCATTGCAATACGTTAGCTAACCTTCTTGAAAATCTGGAAAGTGTGTCACAATATCCATGCATTCTTGTCATTGGTGAGGGATTACTATGTTGAACAGTCTTTGTGCTTCTTGACTCTAATGCCTCTAATACAGTATCAAGTTTATCCTCAAATGAGGAAGTTACTGAAGATTTCCCTTACTTGAACTTGTAGTGGCAGTATGCTTAGACTTCTTCTTCTTATTAGAACTAATTAGAGGGAAAAGAGGTTTATTATCACCTAAAGTAACGTCGTCATCATATTCTTTCCACTCGATATCTTTTACATCTTGAGCATCAGTTGGACTACTATCCTTTTGAAATTTAGAAGCTGCCCTAGTCTTTTCTCCAACAACAACCGAATCCCGAAATAGAGGGTCATAGTACTTTCGATAGATATACAAATTCGTGACCCTAAATTTGGAAATTTTTTATATACTTGTGTTAGTTACTCTCTTTTAGCACATCACTTGGAAATCATAAAAAGTAATGGAACAAATGAATGGATAAAAATAACAATCATTACCTTTATTTTTACATCCCACCACTCATCTGGCACATCATTATATTTCTCACTGAATCCCTTCCGGTTCCAGATTCAAACCTCATCAAATGGTAATATAACTTCCAATCTTTCTTTATAGTGTCCCATTTTTTAAATTTCTTTTTATCGAAATACATTTTCCTATTTTTCCTTAATTTTCTTATATATGTTGGACCATCCAACCTTATTGAAGTGGCTACCTGGTGTATTTTATTTTCTATCTCAATCGTACATAATTTAATAAACTTTATAAAAGTGTTGTAATCCCAAACAATTTTTGGCTTATTCTTTATAGAGGTATCAGTAGCAACAATATTAGCATTGGCAGTATACATATTACCCTGGATAATATGAAACAAGGTTTCAGTTAATGGTAAAGGCTTAAGGTTTTTTATTTGAATTATGTTTTTGTTTAAACATAATACTTTTTGTAATAATATTTTTTATATAATTTATACCATCTTTTAATTAAGTAAACTAATATAACACTATAAAACAACTAATTACATATATTTTGTAATCACATAAAAATATCTAAATGATTTATGAAAATAGTTACTGTAGCTTAAAAGAAAATAATCATCATCATACGTTTTTATATTGTTATAATGGTGTGTAAAAATGTTACTTCCAATTATTCAATCTAATAGTTACTTAAATAATTGAAATTCTTAAAAAGTTCACACTTAAAAATTTTATTTATTACATATATTCAAAAGTGTACAATATCTTTTGTTTAACAATTCAAATGTTTTCTTCCCTTTGATTTACAAATACATAATACTATCAACGCAGATTTTAATTTAAAAATTCCTATTTATTAATAAATATTAAAATTTATCTATGTTGTGATTGTATCATAGCCCCCTCTGTTGTCGGTTGTTAACGCTACAATTCCAACGACTACATATCCAAAATTTTCTATACATGGTATATGCACAAAATTCCATTAGACACGTTTCTCGACCCCGCCCGCTGACCTGGCAGCGGGACCCCAGCCAGGGGCTCGGCCCCTGAAACCCCCGCTAGGGGCGCTGCCCCTAGACCCCGCCAAAGGGGCGTTGCCCCATTGGAAACCCCGAACCCAGGGGCGCTACCCCCGGACCCCCAACTTGTCGTCGAACCGACTATTTATTCGATCTTATACATGCGTGCACTCCGCACATACCCAAACATATATTAGAGTACAAACTAAATAGCCCTTAGCTCACATGTGAGTTCTAATTACATAAAATGACCTGGTGACACTAAAATCACCAACACAATGTTCCACTAATGTACATGTAACTTGATGTAATAAGCCAGCATCAATAAAAGGAATGATTGAGGTTTCATACAACAAGGAGAACGAAGAAAACATGAATGATAAAGGTCTGTATAAGAAAGTAACAGAAACTTACGTAATATGATAATCGACTTGCAAAATACGATTAGAAAGTTTGAAGATCTTTGCAATTTCTAGATAACTAATAAAATAATTGAAAAAGAAAGTCTGTTTAGAGTCAAAACTGGACACTTTCTATTTGTTAGCACTTTCGAATTCATTAAAGTATCCACATATGACCCAAATTTTGTCTCAAGTCTTCTTCAACCAAATTCAGGAGCATAAACATTAATAACCACACATTATAATTTGATTTCCTTCCACACTCCTTTACCATACACGAAATATTTGTCAGTAATAACCGTTATTTGAACCAAGCAATCTGGGTCTGAAACAACTAATAAGCTTACCGAATATACCTATAGGATCATAAATAGCAACCTTAAAATACCTTTTTCTCCACATGGATTTGATCATCTTCTTACTGATATTCTCTATTCTCGTCTCTTGGATACAAATGAGGTTAACCTGGTTGACACACACCATCTTACTCACCCAACTTCTCTTTACCTTCTTACCTACACCATTAAGTTATATGAGAGACTTTTTAACATATTTGGACATGGGTACCACTCTCTTCAAAAATTTTAATCAACAAAGGATTAACGAAGTCTAACTGGGACAATTTCGACTTTTTACATCTCAGTTAAACTTGATTGTTATCAAACCTTCCAAGACTATCGGTGTTAAAATACCAATAGGTAGGCCCTTTTTTTTCTCAAAATTATAAATAATAGATAAAAAAAACTAACAAAATAAAAATATAACATTAAGGGTAAAATGGTCTTTTTATCTATGGTAGGGACCAAGCGCGTAACAAAATTGAACATTAGGAACTGTCCGAGTTAAAAAAATAAGTTAAGGACCAAGCGTGAAAACTACCCTAAATAATAGGGACCATTCGTGTAATTTTCTCTAACATTAAACTACAACCTAGAGGTGGCAAAACCTGACACGACACGAGAACCCGACACGAAATAAACGGGTTTGGGTAAGATATTTCAACCCGTTTAATTAAACGGGTTGACACGACACGACACGATAATTAAACGGGTAAGGTTAGGGTTGAAACTTTCAACTCGAAAATGACTCGTTTATTTATATTCAAGTTTTTTCTAATTCTTATGTAAATTGGACAGGTCAAAAACCAATACCATATTTAAAAGAAAAACTTCTGATTGGCGTGTTTTATAATATGAAAGTCGTTTAGCCACCTAGGTCATGAATTCATTTTCACTTTTCTACTTTCTCACTCAAACTCCACTGTTTCACTCGGTCTCTCTATCCTCCTCGCAACCTCGTCATTCATCTCCCCGACTGTTAATCTTTTAGCGTTGTTCTATAAACTTAGTGTGGATGCTTCTACTACTAGTCTTTCATGTTTTGCTTTTCGCCTCAAACTCCTATTCTTTCAACATACTTGGTGTTTCAACTCGAAAAGTGACATGATATATTTACAATGTTGAAACCCCAAACCCGAAACTCGACACGAAAATAAACGGGTTGACACGACACGGCACGATTATTAAACGGGTTGGGTTAGGGTCGAGCACTTTCAACTCGTTTAATGTTTTGACACGACACGAAATCGACACGACACGACACGTTTGCCAGGTCTACAGTACAACCTACCGACTGCCAACAATAACAACTAAAATATAATAACATTATTTCATTATTTCACAATCACATACTATAAAATTTGATCAAGTATTTAGGATAGATTACAAAACAAAAAATAGGTTAAATACTTAAATTTGATTAACAACTGGACTCTAAAACAGAGAATGTTCAGAATCAGAGAGGATAGAGGGTTGGGACAGTGATCATGGGTTCATGTTGGTCAAAAGAAAATCAATGCTGGTTTTTAGGAAAAATGACTTATAAGGGTAATTATGTTTCAAAACTGTTCAAAAAACACCATCCAAGTTTGGTATGTTCAAAAAACACCATCCAAGTAAGGCCTTTGTACAAAAAACACCATCCACGTAAGGCCTTTGTACAAAAAACACTATCGAACTACATGTTTTGTTCGAATTTTACCCGATGGTAACCGGCTCTTGCAGGTTAAAGGATCACTTGGCCGGTCACCAAGTATTAGGCCAAGTCATCCTTTAACCTGCAAGAGCCGGTTACCATCGGGTAAAATTTGAACAAAACATGTAGTTCGATGGTGTTTTTTGTACAAAGGCCTTACTTGGATGGTGTTTTTTGTACAAAGGCCTTACTTGGATGATGTTTTTTGAACAGACCAAACTTGGATGGTGTTTTTTGAACAGTTTTGAAACATAATTACCCTTATAAGTCATTTTCCCCTGGTTTTTATTATTCTTTTTTTGTTGATTTGTTGGGCTGGGGGCTTTGTGCATAAAAGTTTTAAAATCTGGACTAATTTCTAATAAAAGAAAATAGATCAGAAAAAAATGAAAAATCCATTGAGGGACTACTGACTAGGACCCCACCTTAGTATTGGCACTGCATCCACCCATGGCAGCTTCTTGTTCTTCTAGAAACAGATACTCTGGTGTCCTGAATGCACCATGAGCACAAACAATTGCTATTCCGACGAGTAATGCCGAAATCACAACATGTCCAACGTTTGTTAAAAAGATCACAACGATGCTTAAAACAACCAACAGGCCGAGCGTTTGACGTTCGGAAAATGTACGGCCGAAGATCACCAACGGTGGATCGGATGGACGGAAGAGGTAGAGAAATAGCCACGCGGCTAAGAGACCAAGGAGGACTATCAGAGAGAAAGGGTTTGTAAGGAGAGAAACACCGAGGACGGCGACGACGACGGCGAGGTAGTTTGAACGGAAGTAGGAATAGTTTCTTTGGATCCTGGATGCAGCATCGGATAGCGATTCAGGCTTAGAAAATGTGGAAAGGTCGGCAAGTTCGGACCAAGGGCGGCATTTTGAGAGACCGGAGTTGACGG
The DNA here is from genome assembly GCA_023525715.1 of Cichorium intybus. Classification (NCBI taxonomy): domain Eukaryota; kingdom Viridiplantae; phylum Streptophyta; class Magnoliopsida; order Asterales; family Asteraceae; genus Cichorium; species Cichorium intybus. The sequence goes on from JAKNSD010000080.1 coordinate 877,583, forward strand.
TTTCCGTTATGTGGTTGATGAATGCACGGAAGGCAGGGGTGGCGACAGGTGACTGGGATTCACCGGCGGAAATGGTTTGTGGGTTTGTGATGGGAAGGATCGCCGGTGATGAGGGCGACATTGTTTATGGATCCGGTGAGATTTGTTGGCTGAGATTTAGCGGTTTATGAGGAGAGAGAGAGAGGTTAGAATTGGATTATTTAAAAAGGTTTAAAACTTAAGAACAAAGATATTGAAGTCAAATTCATCTAGTGCATTCGATTTTATATTTAACTCTTAACAGCAAAGATATTGCAGGTCAACTTCTCTTTGGATTGATTTGGTCATACAATTTTAAGCATAATAGTAGACCAGCAAGATGTTTTCTGGTTACTTTCCGAAATAGCAATGTCAATTTAATACTCTAATAATTAAATTAACTAAAATTGGTGGTCTCTTCTCGTAACATGATTTTAACAATTTTTTTTGCAAATTATTCATATATTTCCTAAAATTGATTTAAAAATACATTTTTTACGGAATTATTCAGTTCTGCAAAATGATTATGTTATTTTGTAGAATGATTAAAACTGTTTGCAAAAAATGATATTTTAAAACAATTTCGTGAAAAAAGTTGATACCAATCCTATGAATTTCCTTGTGTTTTTTGTACCCGACGATGGATTTTGGAATTTTCAGCAGTGGTTTTTGGCATGGAAAAAGATGAGGTTTTGGGTGAGTTTCAACATGGTACTAAATGATCGATATTTATTTACAAAAGGTCGATAAGTTGTCGATGATTTTTGTTATTTGGAAGAAAAAGGATTAACAAAGTAGTTGGAGACTTGGAGGCGAGTAATATACGGACGGATAAAAATGAAATTTAAGTTGGAAGCAAGGTTGTCAAGACATGGATATTATTTATGATCGTACGTTGTGTAAAACTGCGATTATAAGATCATGATCGAAATATCCTAGCAAAATGAATTAGTCTCCAAAATTGATTGTAATGTCTTGTTTGTGCAATTTCAATTCTAACTTGATGTTGAGACATATATTGGTGGTGGAATTGACTTCAACTTCTTAATAATTCTTGTAGTTGCAAACCATGACAACTAGGAAGAACATGTCTTACGTAGAATCACAACTAAATGTATAAGATTACAAAAAACTAACATCCGCCTAAGATTACAAAAAACTAACATCCGCCAAAGAAGAGCTTTCCAAAAGTCTTGATGAAAACCTCCAAAAATTAAATTATAGTATTAAATAATCACACTACACTTCCTAGTTGGAGCATTATGATCCATACCACTCAAAATATTAAGAGTCCTTTAATTTCTCTTTTCACTTTTGAGGATTTGTGTTACGGTGCTAATTATGAAAACGGTCATATCGAATAAACATTGCGGTCTTTGAAGATCCTTTTAAGACTTGTATTGCTTAAGCTCTTACAAACCCTTGATTTCATTTTCTTTTCCATTCAAATAGTCTACAATGGACTCAATCATTTCCTTTTCACGATCTTTTAATTGGATGACAACTTTATATAACCGGTTGCTAACTTTTTCTTACATCACTAGAGAAGCAAGATACAAAGAAAGATACTACTCTTGCTCTTAGTTTGAAAACAATAATTTATAAATTTAAAGGTTATTGTTTCACCAACATGTACACAATAAACAAATTATTGACAGGCAAGTAAAATAACAAAAACCATAACTCGTAAAACTTGTTAAAAACCGATTCATGAAGTATTCATACATTCACAAAATAAATCCATAAGTAAAATATCAAAGAGAATACCAATATCAAACTCAAAATTACAGTCATTTACATGTATGCTGATTACTGTGTGTAAATCATCAGATTATTGAAAAATAAGCAACATAACATAAACTTAAACTTGTTAAATAAAATTTTGGGAAATAATCATATATTCGCGATACAGTTGTACTGTTAAGAATTTGAAGATGATATCGTATAAACTACATCTTGATTAATCAAATAAAAATATATTGAACGAGACAACTAAACTAACATGTAACAATTTCAAAAAATATATCTACTTCTGCAAGGTGTACAACTTTTATTCATATTCTGAAAAATAACAACAAAATTTTTGCATCAACAATGATAAAATACGCTTATGGACTCACTTTGTGGTGATGGATTTTCATTGTTCGGAGAAAACGTTCACGAGAAAGTATGACAATATAACTCATTCATAATTTTGACAAAAACGAGTCTATTGTTATTATATAAAGAGGGGTGTGCTAAAAAGAACCATAATGATGGAATATATATGTGTGGAGGTGAACCCACACACATAGGGAGAGTTTATTTAAGATTACCATATAAAGAATATGGACCTATAAATTTACAAAGATTTTTGCAAGACGATGATGTTAAAACTATGTGCCTTGGATAATTTTGCGGATTTAACGAATTTCACAAATCCGTGAGGCTTTTTTTACGAGTTAGGTGAGCATTTTGAAATAAAAATTGTTAAACTTTGTTATTTTCCAATGTCACACTTACAAATTATGGCCATTTTGGTGATGAAGGAACATTTGAGATTGCTTAATTAATGTGTTTATTGACTTATTGAGTTTTGTTATCGTAAATAAACGCTTTTGAGTGTTGAATGAAATAAAAACAAAAAGTTTTATGGACTAAAATTCACAGTTTTCGATAAGTTGTTTCTTCGAACTTATTCCAAAATGTTTATGATTTATTTGAATCATCATACATAAAAATCGATATACGTTTCTAATAATGTCTTAACCAAAAAAATAGACATTCGGGGATGGTTGATATACCTCTTATTGGGTTTGGTAAGAGACAAGATCTAACTCGGTCAGATTCAGACTGTTTGATACGACACTGATATGTCGCTGATTTAGTCATGTTTCATTTGATTTGTCTCTTATTCGGCCAGATCTAAGGTCTGAGGTCCGAGTCTGACCGGATCATGCCTAAACTCAATCAGATCTTTTTAAATCAACAACTATCTAACAATGTATTAACCTCGTTTTTTTTAATGATCAATGCAGATAACAATTTATCCTTTTATAGCTATCTATTTTCAATCATTTTACTAAAATACAATTAACATGTTTTTAAATATCCATTTTGATACCATATAAACAAATAAACATTTAAAAAAATATAAACAATTTCAAACACCCCTAACTCAAAATATATCAATTAAAGAAGATTAAGATATCAAGAAATTATTTTATGACACATTATCTCAAATAAAAATAAAAAAGACGTGTCGGGTGTATCTAAGATCCGGCCTATATGCGATCCTGTATCGATTTGGCGACGTTTAATTTCTGATATCTCAAAAATCACCACCACCACCATCCCTCTCCGCCCCGTCTCCGCCGCTTCCGTCCCCGCCGCCGCCTTCTTATCCAATCTGCTCTTTCCAAATCGATCGATTCTTACCGCCACTTAAATCAGAGAGATCGATCTATACGATGGGGTTTCTACTTACAACCCTGATTTTTGTTGTTGTTGGAATCATCGCGTCTCTTTGCGCTCGAATCTGCTGCAACAAAGGACCTTCTGCTAATCTGTATGTTTCTCTCAACCAATTTCACTTAGTCTCTCGAACTTGTTGTTTTATGCTACCTCTAATCTTACTTTAATATCTGCTAATCCCTATTCGGTAATATGTGGTTAAAAATTTGTTTGTCTAACTTCAAAATCAATGCTAAGAAATTCACAATCTTCACAATAGAAGGTTGTTTGTACACTTAGCAATGTTTGAGTTCTGTAAACAATGTGTAGCCAATTTAGAGATTTAATGTGTATATGTATTAGATTGCTGCAAAATTATTGAATTTTGATCATTAAACTCGTGCTATTAATTTCTTCGAGTATCTTCACATTACTTTACGCCAAAAGGGGATTTGGATATGTGTTTTGAAAGTGATTATTGAGTCCCGAAGAAACAGAATTAGAACTAGGTAATCAGATCATCATGTGCTTAAAGCTAGGGATTGGTGAACTACTTCTTGAATGCATCTTCAAATCAGATCATTTCATTCCTAAATTATAAAAAAATTTAGAATCATACTCACTTTTACCCAAACACTCAAAAGTCAAAACTGTTTATTGCAACTTCAAGTCTCAATAAATAGTTCAATCACAGATCCAAACTTGTTCAGTTTCCTTAATGGGATTGGTGAGAATCGAAATATTGATAATTGATTCCACTAGCGAGTGTAAAAGATATTTACTCCAATTCATTGACTTCATGCCTTTATATAACAATAACATGAGTTTATGGTGCAGGTTCCACCTCACATTGGTGATTACTGCAACCGTATGCTGTTGGATGATGTAAGTTTGACACCTTAATCCCTAATTTTAAGCAATTGAATATTCTTCAAGTGGCAATACAATAATTACTTTGAATACGCACTTTAAAATACCCCTAAATCTAAGACTCAAAAACAAGAACTGAAAAAGCTCAATATAAATGGTCCATTGGGGTACTATACGCATTTGACCAATAGTCAACCACTTAATCCAAGACATGACTGTACAGGACAGAACAGAACAGAACAGAACAGAACAGACTGTGTACTGATTGCTGTCATTGTGGTTTATGCAGGTGGGCAATCGTATATCTTGCCCAGATGAATCCTCTCATTGTCCCAATTCTGAGTGAAAGCGAATGAGTTTTTTATGATGTATTTTCAACCTCTTTGTTCTATAGCATTTGTGAATTAAGGACCGAAAGAAATAGCAAATATCAATAAACCTCGCTGTATTCTCGGGATACATTTGTTGTAAAATCTGTCCGTATTATTTGATTTCGGAAAATGACTGAATTTTTCTCCTAATGAAATAAGTGTCGAGCAATCATTAAGTCGCTACAGACCATTGTTGCATGTGGTGCAAGTCATTGTACAATTTTCATTGCTGTAGGTACAAGTTTTTTTTGACACTGAGAGAATCATCCAGCCAAATCTTGATTACTGTATTTTTGTTTTGGTCAAGATTTTGCTAATATTAAGTTGAATGAACTACCATAGTGTCTTCAATTTTATATTTTCAATTATTTTGCAAGATCTGCTATATGTATGTAAATACTAAAATACTTGATCTCGGATACATTTAATATGTGTCAGTGAACACAATTATATACTCAATCCCGCTATTATTGAATAAGTGAAAAGTTTGATTAAATTTAGGCTTATATATTCAACGAAAATCAAAGGATCTTATATATTTCGGTAGCCATCTGTCTTGCACTTGTAAACTATGCCGCAAAATAGCGAATTAAGATGGTGTAAAAATGGTATAATTTCAATCGAACGAATGTTGATGACTTGCGATGGTATAATGTTGGGTCTTTTCCAGGATTTGGCCCGGATATCGGGAGGAATACAACGTACCATGGGGCCGAGGCAGGTTTCTAAGGACAAATTTTCATATTCCATTAAAGTAATAATATATTGATATTTTTTAGGGTTAACCATTAATCATCAAGACTTTCTAGTGTTGAGAATAAAAAAAAAAATTGAAATTGCAAAACTAAATCTGGATCATATATTTTTTTATGCCGTTCTAATACTTTGGCGCCTTCGGAGCGTTGACGTTCTAACGACGAAATAGATATATCATTATTTATATATGATTTTTACCTCCCCTACCACGTGGACAACCTTCATTGCCACTACCACCATCGCAGCCGCCGCCACCACCACTACCGCCGCCGCCATCGCCACCACTACCGCCGTCGCCACCGCCACCTCGCCATCGCCACCAAAGTCCATCACCGCTAATGCAAACTCCATCACCTCTATCACCATCACCACCACCTCGACCACCACCGCCACTACCACCATCTCCGCCACCCCTACCACTGCTACTACCACCCACCGTCACCACTACCACCTCCATCACCACCACCCACCGTCACTTCCACCTCCACCAACACCACCACCTCACTAACACCACCGCCACCATCACCATCATCATCGCACTCTCTACCACCATCATCGCCATCTCCACCACCATTCATAAGTGATTATCCATATATATTCATTTACAAGTGATTATATGAATAATCATATATGAATAAACCATATATGAATAATAATAACCCCTCTCGTCGTCGTGGAGCGTTGCGGCAGCGTTGACGCATCTAGTGGTCCATATTTATATTCGCGGTCTCAACTTTCTTTCCATTCTCAATGGAACATATATATATATATATATATATATATATATATATATATATATATATATATATATATATATATATATATATATATATATATATATATATATATATATATATATATATATATATATATATATATATATATATATATATATATATATATATATATATATATATATATATATATATATATATATGGGTGGGTTCAACATAGAACCAAAATTAGGCATAAAACCATATAACTATCTTCTTGACCGTTAGATCAAATTAGGATAATAATTGTATGATGGGTAAATTACACTTATATGTTTATTGATGAACATATACATATGTTCATTGATGAACATTGTCTTTAAAATCCTAAAATTTGTTCAGAAATGAACATTCATAACGTTGATGAAATATATGAACATACAAACATGTTCAGAAATGAACATTCATCAAACCTAATTAATATCTATCTAAAACTTACAAAAAAATATCATAGAAGAACATATGTTTGTGGATGAACATTCATACAAAAACTCAAAAACTAGTCATTTGTGAATATATGTTCATAGATGAACATATGTTCATGGATGAACATTTATACATGGATGAACATTCATACAAAAACTCAAATGTTCATAACTGAACATGGATGAACATTGATACAAAACTAAAAACTTGATCACTTTTGAACATACGTTTATCGATGAACATATGTTCATGGATGAATATGTATACTAAAACGAGAAATTATACATGTTCATAACCGAACATGTATACAAAAACTAAGAAATTAGTATCGTTCTCTCTTATGTTGCAATCAAAACAGATTACCACCATCTCTAATATCTTTTTCTCATATTCGTTCTTTTTTTTTCTCTTCTGCTGCAATCGAACCAAATCACCACCATTATCTTCTTCTTTTGCTTTCATTTTTTAATCTTCAGATACTCTTTCTTCATGGCTAACAAACTTATTAATAGCAACAAAGTTAGAATTCTATACTTGTGTTCTGTAATGAACATAATTAAAAAAATATTAATTTATGAACTAAAAACAATCGTGTGAAATAAGCAATCATATCAATAACTAACGTTGTGTTCACAAATGTTCATTAATGAACATCGGGATGTTCATTACTGAACATTGGGATGTTCATTACTAAACATTCGTATTTAAAGAACATTCAATAAGACGATCTACCTATGGTTTGTGGATGGTGGACCAATTCGTTCATTCATTTGTTTCCTTAGATTCGATTTAACAAAACTCATCTTATCCTACCTCCTAATCCGTTCAATCGACTGTTGCTCCGTTGTTTGCAATCCTTAGCACTTGATTGTCACAATAGCTTTAATAAAATAACGTAAAAAGACTAAGCAAAAGCAATTGTGTATGAAGACTAAACCTGCTGCATGTTTAAACAATACATATTTCAATTTTGAGAATTCGGTGGTGAATCAACGGAGATCTTCTAGTTCTTCGTTGTCTTCGATTTAAGAATCACTTCGTTGTCTTCGATTTCAGAATCACTTGATGTTACGAGTAGAGATTTTGTGGTATATGAATCGAATAGAGCTTTTATGGTACAAGTTCTTCGTTTTCTTCAATCCGCCAGTCAATCGAAGAAAAGAGCTGCTGAGAGGAGTGGCCGATTGATAGAAACGTGATGAACATTTATAAAAACTAAGAAATTTCATTCATGTTCATAAATGAACATTGATGAACAAATAAACAAAAACCAATACGATATTGCAGAAATTGAATCTCAGTTGACAAAACTACTAGATACTTACAACAATATGTGGTTTCGAGCTCTATCTAGTCTATTCGATTTTCATATTTTGGTGTCAAATCGACAGACGTCTTCTGGTTCTTCGTTGTCTTTGATTTTAGATTCATTGGATGTTGTAAACAGAGGTTTTGTGGCACATGTTCTTCGTTGTCTTCAATCTAACCTTTCGATCAGGTAAGAGAGCCGCTAATGTGGGCGTGATCGGTTGATATTAATGTGATTTACATTTTGAATGTTTTGTAGGTTTGATTTTGATTTTGATTCCTAAGATAAAGGGATAATAATAAAGACAATTAAATAAATTATTGAAATTACCCTTCCAGCTTTATTATTTGATTAAAATTAATTGTATTTAGAAGGAATAATCATATCCATTGATTTAATGATCCAATGGCTTAAAACGTATATATATATATATATATATATATATATATATATATATATATATATATATATATATATATATATATATATATATATATATATATATATATATATATATATATATATATATATATATATATATATATATATATAGTTAATATTAAATGAAATTCTTAAATATTGTGTTAATGTAGGACTCAATCTGGACCATTGGATCAATAAAATCCATGGCTGTTAAAATTTCCGTTTTTTTAATTAAAAGCGTAACAATACGCGTGTTTTTAAATGCAAAAACCCCGGTTAAGGGTAAAAGAGTAAAAATCCCAAATTCCCTTCAACAACTGAATACACGATACGCATGCTACAATCACGCACACAATATCATCAATTTTCAAATTCTACAGAATCAAACATCAGAGCATTGTTTAGAGTTGTGATTCAACGAGCAGGAAATCAAATATTCTAGACCTGCATTCTTGCAACAAAACCAAAATAGTGCAGAAAACCATAACATACAGAAAATCCATTAAGAAAGTAGAATGTCATTCTTCAAGAATGAATTTTACATGTGGCAAAACTCCTAACCCAGAAAACCATTCTTCAAGAATGAATTTTACATGTTCATTCTCCGAGAATGCAAACACTAAGATACAGGAACTAAAACACAAAAGCGGGAAAAAAGAGAAAAGGGAATACGGGAAAGAAATGCATCATATTCTCTGAGAATCCCTCATTCTCAAAAAAATTGTTATACACATGCTTCACTCTCTGAAAATGCATTGCCTTTGAAAACTGTGATACGCATGCCTTGTAAACTGTTATACGCATGCCCATTCTCTGAGAACGCCTTTGAGCGGAGATCAATTTTTTTAACGAAAGGTCGACGACGGCGAAGAAAAAGGCACAGATAACGTCTGTTCTCGATATTCTTCCTGGCGAAGGCTGTCGTTGATTTTTTAAGGGATACAACGGTGACCGCCGATCTCCGCCGCCTCCGCCTCCATCACCGACCACCGCCGATCTCCGCTGCCTCCGCCTCCATCAGTTGCGATTTCAATGTTTGATTTCGGAAATGTGATTTTGAGTTAGGGCACGCTCGAAGATTTGTTACCGTATTTTTAGGGATTGATTGAATTCCCAAATTCTCCTATCAAATGATTGGTCCAGAATTAATCATACAATCACACAATATTTAGAAAATGTATTTGAATATATATATATATATATATATATATATATATATATATATATATATATATATATATATATATATATATATATATATATATATATATATATATATAATCACGCTTCTAATTATTAAAGTATTTAAAACTTTAAATAAGTTTTAAACAATTACTACATTAAAGATATCGTTATAATCAAATTTATTAGAATTATATCAATTCAAACTTAAAACAATTTAAATAAACTCAGAATATGTAAATTTGAACTTGAATAACGAAAATTGCACATCTAAAACCTCAATACAAAATTTGGTATTAACTAGGTTGAGCCCGTGCTACGCACGGGCTGAGTTGAAAGTTCTTTCGTTTGCTAAAGATTCTGTTTTCAGCCTGCAAAAAGTTAAAACAACTTTAAACAACACTCAAGTCAGCTTGCATATACAATTAATTATTATTGAGGTTTAATTGGGAAAGATTGTAGATATGCATATTGTGCATCATTCAAGAGAAAAACGATACACCAAGAAAACATCATCTCCTGTCGCATATTTTCCCGCATCATCTTTTAGCAACCGTTCAAGTGCTGCAACGTTAAAATCACAAAACCCTTCATTATTTGTGTTTTTTAATCATCCTATTGTAAATCATACTTCATTTGATTTATCCCTTTCTTTATGTGTTATTTAGATCAAGTTTTTTGAATAATGTGGCAAAAAAAATCATGTTGAATGTACCTGTAAAGCCTTTACCGAAATGCTTTTGTAACTATGAAGGCTTTGCATAAGAACCAACGTTTTCCTCAATCTACTTCTGCAAGTTGGTCTAATAATAAATGATATGCAACACTAACATTAAGAAAGCAATTTTCAATAGAGTTTCTAACATAGCTTCTTACTCACCAAAACATATAGATTTTGCAGAAGTTGTATGCTTGCAGAAACAATATCTACAGCCTGGTAATTAATTGCCCTTTTCTGAAGGCCACGAGGCAACAAAGAATGTGCAGGATACTTCTTCCATTAAGTCGTGTACGGGTAAATAATGATGTGTGTATGGAAAAAGTGTTATATACATAAGGTCTATTTGTATTCTGAATAAACCATTAAGTCACTTTTTCGGAATTAAGTCAAAAGGAAATAAGAACATATTGTTGAACAGTATTCAAGTCTGGTTGCTTTTGCCATCCATCAAAGGACCCCCTCCCCAATGATATGACAACGCTATCTTAAAGTTCATGCAGGCCCACCTTCTAGCTCGTTTTTGAGACGGTGTAATAACATATTTCGATTCATTTGTAGGCTCTATACCAGTATCATCCGAAATATGATGTGTCTGCAAAGATATTATTTATCATAAATTTATGAAATGTTGAATATAAATTGGATTGCATGTGAGTATTAAATACTAACCTTGGCTCCAAACAATTGAAGCAATGTAGTCTCACCATTGACTGCGTTCGAGTAAAAGTTGACCAAATTTTCCCATGGTCTAGTATACATTCAAAACAAACTCAAAGTTCAAAATGAAAAATGAAAAAAATCGATGAACAAAAAAAAGATTGTATAAATATTAAAATCATGGAAAGAAAAGAGACTTACTTTACCATGTTCGGGTTCATGCTCATTCTAGAAATCGTATAGTCATTTAACTTAAAAAACAAACTAATCCATTACAAAAAAAAAAACTTAAATGACAAACAAATTTGCAAAAGAAAACATTAGAGGACCAAAATTGAAAAAAAAAGGTAACATTAAACAAATATGCATAATAATTTGAAGAACTCACCAATAAGAGATGTTTGACATTCAACCAGGCTAATTGCTACCGGGCTTCTCATCTGAATCATGAAGATAGAAGTTGTATGTTGTCCCGGGAAGCCAAAATTTGTTTTCCATTCAGTTGACATGAAAAGTCAAACATCATTTACGCCATCTGTTTAAATAAGCAAATCGAAACCAAATTTAATAACTTATATCTAATAAAAATACACAAAGAAAGCTCAAAATCTCAAACATGGATCGATGTATGTGAATAATTCTTTAAGAATCTCAAACATAATTCAATGTCTAGTCGAGATATACCTGAACCAGTGCCCTTAAACCTACGCAAGATTAGCACGAGTTTTAGGGTTATAATACTACAAAAAATGACAAAATTAGTCCGACTGTCACAGTTAGAATACCTTGATTTTCACCCAAAACTCTTTCAGTTTGATTCTCGAAAATATGATTATCGATCAGTCCACCCTGCATATTCATAGAATCAGGAAGTTAGATGTGAAGGGAAGGAGATACGTACCTAAAACGAAATTGAATAAGAATAACCTCTAACCTAAATTCAAGAATGATCCAATTCGTATTTAAATAGGGATTCCAGTTGGAGAAAGATGACGGTTGGAGAAATACGGGAAACCTGGGCAGCTTTAATCGTGGGGGAGGTTCTTGTTCGTGCACATCCGTGTATGCGAACGGATTGGGTCGTTGTGGTTTTTAGAGAGAAGAATAGAATCGAAGGCAGTAGAGATGGCGGAAGATAAGAAGGTGGGAGAGAAGCAGAAGGTGGCGGGACAACGCGTAGCAGAAGAGAAGAGGGCAGGTGTACAATACGTGGCAACAGCAGATACCCCAAAAGAACCCCACCCCCCTTAAAACCCGAAAAACAGCCCTACCCCCCAATCTCTTCTAGAAATCTGCTTCTATTTGTTTATATAGGAATGAGTATAATATCATATTTGGTGTTATACTATGGACAATACCATATTTTCAATAAGAAAGGATTTTGGAATGAAGAAACTTTGCATAAAAAAGAGTGTTAGTATAATATTTGGTGGTGTATTGAAAATATCATAATTTTGCAGCTTATCTTGTTGAAATTAAATTAGTTATTTTTATTTTTCATCTTTTTAATAAATTTACAAGCTCTCTATAATCGTGAATATGGTATAATAACTTTTTTTCTTCAAATTGTATACCATATTAACTATAGTCGGTATACAAAACAAGTTGGAAACTAAACAAATTGCCTACCAAGTTTTTTGTTTGATTGTTAACAAGAGTTGATTTTATATATATATATATATATATATATATATATATATATATATATATATATATATATATATATATATATATATATATATATATATATATATATATATATATATATATATATATATATATATATATATGAGAGGTTAAAATAGAACATAAAAAATGTTGAGAACATGAGAACGATTCTCAACCACCAATATATAATGTATATTAGTAATTTATATTTTAATTAAATTAAAACATAATTAAATAGAATCATAAATGTCTAAAATTCAGGGATTGATTGGTAATCACCTAAAAAGAATTAATCATTTTTTATTAATAAATGATAAAAAAATAGTTTTTTATTCAATTTTCTTTCAAAAATAAAAAATAACCATTTTTTTCTTATATTCGAGTGCATTCTTTAATGAATAAAAAAATATTAATCAACCATGAATAAAGTAACGATGACAAAATTATATTTATAAATGAATATGTCAAGACTGCATTCATATATTTATATAGTTATATTCATAAATGAATATGTAAAGACTAGTTTTATATATTTATACAATTATATTCATAAATGATTAAAAAATTTAAAATAAGAAAAACTATAAAGAAAAATCAAACTACACATTCATATACAACATTTATATTCATAACGATTAACATATTTCAGACAAAAAATAAAAATTTATACATGATTATCAATTGATACTGATTCGATTAACTCTTCGATCATTTTTCAATTGCCGTTTTTTTGTTCATTGATAACTGGCATGTGAATGAAAACAAGATTAGGGTTAGGTGAAAATCGCATATTAAAATGTGATAAAAATGAGTGATTTTTGGAGTTGATAGAATTAGGATCTTTTGTAATGATCTTAATACCCTTATTTTATCTTTAATTTATTCAGACTAAATTTAAATGCATTACTAATTACAAAATTGTTATTTTATTAAAAAATTTAAAATAAGAAAAACTATAAAGAAAAATCAAACTACACATTCATATACAACATTTATATTCATAACGATTAACATATTTCAGACAAAAAATAAAAATTTATACATGATTATCTTCAATAATGATTAAATCATTTCATAGAAAAAAGCTACAAATTTCATCCCGATGTCAGCATTTTCTTGAATCAATCGCGACAAATTTTCTTGTTGCTACCATCACACACAAAAACAAATAATGGGCACCCGTGATCATTGTTATTCTTCGATTCACATTTTCAAAATCGAGTTCAATGATATTAAAAAAATAATTTACAGACTATAATGTTGTGTATACATATTCATTAATGATTATAATTTATTATAATTGTTTTTATCATTGATACAATCATATCTTTAATCATAAATGATTATAATCATATTAAAGTTGCATAAAAGTTATACAAAAAATGATTAAATTAAACGAGTGTTATAATCATTTTTGCAGTCATGTTATAATCATAAATGATTATAACCATAAACGCTACTCAAAAGTTATAATCAGAAATAAGTAACTAAATGTTCTAATTATTTTTTTGTCATAGCTGTAATCGTTGATGATTAACACATGTTGACTCATTATTTTCAAACATAAATCATTTTTAAGTGTAAATAGTTGCTGATTAACTATAGAGTTTGTATGTTTATGTTTTAATGGTTAATAGAAAGTGATTATTTAGTGTTAATCATCAATGATATAGCAAATATCATTGATAAACGAAAAGAAGAAAATAAATTGTAAAAGTAATTTGATATAATAAGTTAGCAAGAGTATCAAAAGTTTGTATAGTGGAGAGTATATAAGTTGTGTAACCTTTAATTCAACTTTTAGCATCCCTAGGAGTTGTGGAACACGTTTAACCATCGATGTTCCATCTGAGACAATTCTAACATTGTAACTTACATATTAGACTATGAGAGAAATAAGAGAGGAGAGGACATACGAGAACACAGGGTTATGCGAGACTTAGAAGACGGAGAATGATTGGCGACCAGCAATTGCCACGGACAAACGCGAAGAATTAGATGAAAACAAAATTGATTCCTTGTGGGTCTCGAAATTATCAATTGATACTGATTCGATTAACTCTTCGATCATTTTTCAATTGCCGTTTTTTTGTTCATTGATAACTGGCATGTGAATGAAAACAAGATTAGGGTTAGGTGAAAATCGCATATTAAAATGTGATAAAAATGAGTGATTTTTGGAGTTGATAGAATTAGGATCTTTTGTAATGATCTTAATACCCTTATTTTATCTTTAATTTATTCAGACTAAATTTAAATGCATTACTAATTACAAAATTGTTATTTTATTATAACCTTAGATCTAGAATAATAAACGGTTCTGATCTATTTACATGTTTTCAACCTTTTAGCTGTTCTCATTTTATATATATATATATATATATATATATATATATATATATATATATATATATATATATATATATATATATATATATATATATATATATAGGGAAGGGTTCAAATAAGAACCACTAAAAGGTTGAGAACCGTGAGAACCACTAGTTCACAGTTTAATAAATGCAAATTTTATTATATTGTGAATATTGTAAAACGTATTAAAAAATAATGAAATTTATTAACTTTGATGTATTTTCACATAATAAACAAGTGTGAAAAAAAAATGAAAAAAAAACATAATTCTTAATGTGTGAATATCGGTTCTCACGGTTCTTAACCTTTTAGTGGTTCTCATTTGAACCTATATATATATATATATATATATATATATATATATATATATATATATATATATATATATATATATATATATATATATATATATATATATATATATATATATATATATATATATACTACTTTAAAAAGGAAAAATGGTTTCTAAAAATGGAAACTCTTAAAATTAAGAGATCCAAATCTTTATGCATAAAGTATAAATTCTAAAGCATATGCACAACCACCGATTTTAGATTTCATCGGTTAAAAAACTTGAAATGCAAAATTGGATTAGTTTTATCTTTTACTATTTCTCTTATCCAATCTCAACCTCTTCCACCATATTTCTCGTATCTCATCCTCAACAGCCCTAAATACTCGGATTCCACCCCCACTCGTCTCTATAAAGAAACCCAGACTACAAAAACGTAATCTATCCGCCACCACAACTTTCACGACTTTCGTCTCCGTCACCTAGGATCACCGTTGCCGGCCCTTAGCTTCACCATCTCAGAAACCCTATAAAAATCCAACTACTAACGCCTAATCCAGCCGCTGCCATCAACCATCACAACTTCCACCTACGCGCTGCTGTCGGACCCCAACCTGCACCGCCACAGTAACCCTAAAGCCGCTCTACATCGCCGCTTCCTTCTCTATTTCTGTTTGTGTACATTTACATGTATAACTCAGCAGATCTTCATTGTTGAAGGTTTATACACGTATCCCAAATTGATGCATTTTTGTTTTTGCTTTTATAGAGATGACCATATCGACCGGTTTCCATCCAGGTATCGCCCTTGACTTCTCTTGGTCGGCTACATGCATTTTCGTTTTTTCTTTCTCCTCCGACCAATTTTCTTAGTTCTTCTCTAAATAATTTGAAGCACTGTTCTTAGTTTGCTTTTAATTTATATATACTTTGTTGTGGATTTCCCCTACTATGCCCTGTGACCCCACCCAATTCCTATACAGTCCTCAACCAATAATAACTGAGATTTTAATTGATTGGAACTAGGTAGGACAATAAAGCTTGTCACTGTTTTGAACTACATCGATCTCAAAGGTGGAAATGTATTTGGAAATACATGAGTTTATCAAGATTGATCAATACACAAATGATCGAATTCAAGTGTGTAGAGGGTGTTTCAGATTCAAGAATGCGAAATATGTAAGTGAATAATTGTTTTGTTTGACTTCAATCATCTCATATTTTTCTCATAAATCATGGATTTCTCTTAATGTCTAAATGCAAGAAGTAGCAACATACTTTAACCTTTATGTTTATTATACCATCATACTTCCAATTTATTCAATTGCAATATTGTTCCTTCAAAATTGTGTTGTTGGGATAGTGTGATGCTGTTCAATCATTCCATGAGTTCAAGGCTTGTTGCGTACCCTATTCCCTCTGTTCCAATCGTATATTGAGTTCTAGCTACTTTTACAGTTTTACTTTCATATTCCATTTTCATTTTTTTCTTTTAGTGCATCGTACTTTCAAGCAAGCCTATATGTTGTGTGTGTGATCTGTTGCCAAATTATTTATGGTCTAACTTTCTTGGGGGCAAGATTAGACATGTACATAATTGCCAATTTTTCATTAGTATTCTTCACGATGTTCACTTGGTCTTTCTTTTTCCAGTGGATTAAATGCTCGAAATAACAACATATTTTTAGTATAGCATTAGACTTTTATTACTTCCTTTAGCCCTTTCTCCATTTTTATTATAGCATCAGACTTCCATTACATCATTATAACATGAGAGATTTATTATAGCATTAGACTTGCATTACATCAGTATAATATCAGACTTTTATTAATTATTATAACATATGTTTATCATTAACATAATGATTTCTTTGTTCCCAGGCAGAAGCATTTGCATCTATTATAGCAACAAGAAATGAGAAGTTTAGTAGCATGTTCTAAACAAAAAGTACATATTTCATTTCAATGTTCAAAGATTGTGCTTTATTATAGCATCAACCGTGTATATTTACATTCTTTTCTTTTTTAGGCATCGCCACTTTGTACATTGCTCTTTGAGAATTATACCAATTTGTAGTTGTTTTTACATCCACTATTTTTAATGTGAATTTGTCCTATGTTAAATTTAAGCGAATATTCATGTTAGTTTTTTGTTTGATCATTTAAATTTCAATCATAGTGTTTATCAAATAAATATTGTTTTTTTATTTATCATTATTTCTAAATATAAGTGTAAAATGGTCGTTGATTTATATTCATACATTTCATTCGGTTTGAGTGTATATGGTCGTTGATTTGTATAATATTATTGAACATGTTACACTTTGAATATTGAATGTTTTAATTTTACCATATTATAGAATATATACATTAAACATGTTATGCTTTAAATTTTGAAACGATGCATGGAACGAACTTATTTTCTTCATATTCGATATTGTTTAGGAATATTAGATGCTTTCAAAAGAAGCAAACATTAATCGCTACAAAAAATTATTCATCAAAAAAGATATTTGTCGTCCGTAGAAACAGAAGTTAATCGATACAAAAAATTATTCATCAAAAAAAATATCTGTCGTCCGTAGAAATATGGTAATCGCCATTCAAAAACTATTTTTCGATATTAAATTAATCGCTGCCGGTGCATTTGTCCGTTCAATAAAATCACATGTATGGTCATAATATTTGACAGAATATATGGTGTATTTGAAACATATCGTATTTAACCCTTCAATTGATGCAAGTGATGCTATTAGATCATTTGTCCTTTTTAGCACTAAGTTTGACTCTGTTAGTCAATTAGATTAACATTGTAAAAATATTGATATATTTTCATGATGAATGATGTTTGTCAATGTGTTCTCGAGAAACTTATTCATATATAAAACTATTCGCGACCCATCCAAAAAAAACTAATCATCATCCAAAACTATCCGTTGAAATGAAGCTAAACGTTACTACTATAAGGTAAATAATTCACAAAAACATTTTGTTGGAAAAAAAAGACTTCACCTCATACCGAAAGAAAACTTATTGCCGAAAGAACTATTCACCAACGACCGCTCGAAAAGAAGACGCCAAAACAAACTATTTGTCACCGTACACAAGTTATTAAACTCTAGGGTTTTATTCATTTTAGCGAAACATCGAACTGAACCGCATGATACTTGCCTCTAATAATTTGTGTCCCGCCGCATTGCGCGGGTACACAACTAGTATATATATATATATATATATATATATATAATTTTAGTAATATTTCATTTATTTATATGGCTTTTCACTCTGGTAGGACCATGGTTTGAAAAAAAAGCTTTGCTTTGATAGAAACATCAAAGCTTTTTGATTTTATGAGTTGCGATTGTACGTCATAAAAAAACTCGCTTCAAAAATTTCGATATGAAATCGAAAGTATAAAACAGATTTCAAAACTTCAGTCGTTTAAATTGTGGGATAAAATTTAAATCAATCAGTATACATTTTCCAAAAAGAGAGAGGACCGAGTCGTTAGTATCGCTTTACGAATAGACATATCTTCATCCAGATATCAATTGTCTTCATAGAATGCTTAAATTGTGGGATGTAATATTGGTTGGCGTGTCATGCTGGTCCAAATTTGAAGCTTTTAAACCCGTGAAACATGGAGACGTGATTTTGATGTTTGAAAATTAGAACAACCCAAAAAAGAGCTCGAGAAAAGTTAGACACAATATAGAGTAAATTACAGTTTTGGTCATTGTGATTTACATGTATTTGATTTTCCTTTTTCATTTAACCCATTATGTATTTAGTAATTAAAAAAACAAAAAATGGGAAAATCTGGAGATAGGAATACGAAGGGTAGCATCGTTGAGGACTGATCCGTTGAAGGGTTTGTTGGCTCTGTCGCGACGAAGGGTTATAAGCAAAGCGATGGCGCCACTGAGGGATTCGGAGTAGAGGAAGGGTAGAGAGTGTATGAGAGAGTATGAGTCGAGGGGAGGGAGAGAGAGAGAGAGAGAGAGAGAGAGAGAGAGAGAGAGAGAGAGAGAGAGAGAGAGAGAGATGCAGACTATGCAGTTATCGCGGTCAAAACCGTAATCGCGGCAACCTACCGATATTTAATTTTGCGGTTCTCGCGGTGGTATAGCGGTGATATAACGGTTTTTTAGTAATATGTACAATTTATATATTATACTATTACTAGTAGAATTAATATCATAAAAGTCATTCAAAAAACATCACATAATGCTTAATTTAAGAAATAAGTCACATAATATAATATTCTAATATAGAAAATGTCAAAGTATCAAAAAAAAAAAAAATTTTCCTCCACCCGGATAATAGCGGTAAATCGCGGTCATTATCGCGGTAAATTGCGGTGAATCGCGGTATACCGGCGCTATACCGGTACCGCTATTTTCCACCGCTAAACTGAACCGCGATTATGCTGACCACCACGAACCGCTATACCGGCGCTATACCGGCGCGATTAACTACATAGGATGCAGATTCTAAGTTCCAGTGAACCGTAGGGAGGAAACATGGATGAGTTGTGGCAGTGGTTTGCGGGAAAGGGCGGCGAGACAAGCGGTGGTTGGGAACCCATGGGGAGGAGGAAGCAGCAAGCCCCGGTTAGGTACTACGCAGCTCAAAGCACGGGACCTTGGACGTTACGACATTCTATCAGATTTGCAAGTCTGTTCCCATGGAGGAAACATGGATGAGCTGTGGACGTTTACTCTTAACCTAATTTGTTCAAGAACACGTTTGTTTACTCTTTTTTTTCTTAGCACCCAATTTATCATCTTCGTAGCTTCGTCTTTCAATCTCTCAAGCAGGTCTCCTCCGTCAAAAAATCAAACCGAATCGTGAAGTTCCTGGGTGTTATCGAAATCTACAAGGGTATATCTTGGCAGTGAGAATTCAAGTAACTTTTACTGTGCATTCGTTTTTCTACATCAAGTCAAAAAGAAATTAACATGTATTGTGAAGTCAATTTTTTATTGAGATTAGAATCATCAACAACTAGTTTTAATAATAGAAAGAAAACTAGAGGCCAATCATTTGAATCTCAACACTCGAGGAAAACCAAAAGCCTTTAATCGGGAATATCCTTCCACATAATTGATAACCTCAACTATACTTAATTTCTTTTTCATCCTTGGTGATATATTGAAGGGAAAAATCACCGGTAGTGAGTTGTTGGCCAATCGATCAAGAAATATCAGTGTTGGGAGTTGTCGAATATGACTAGGAATAGAGGATAGAGGAGGACCCATCGGAAATCCGGTGGCTGTTGATCTAGGACACATAAATTAGCAAGAAGGAAAAAAAAAAAGGGGAGAAAAGGGAGAGGAAGATCGAGACGGAAAGGAGGAACAACTCACACACACACACCCCCCCCCCCCCCACAATCTTGTGTGTATGCGTGAATATAATGGAGAGAGGGATCAGGAAGCGGTGATGATTGAAGGGGAATAGATGGAAAAAAAGAGTTGCTAGCATTCAAGATTCGTGTTCCAGTAGACCAACCTGCTACTGTAAGACCCTAATCCCGAGAAGTCAAGTTCCGAGTTTTAAAGAGTCATAGTGTAAAGCCCGAAACCAGGTATTGAAATAATGGCATTTAAATCATTTAACTTAATGAGAAAATGGGGAAATTAGGATTAGTGGGGCTAACCCTTAGGTTAGAGGCGCTAATATGGCAAACCCCAGATCATTCGCGAGAACAGTCTGAATGCGATGGTGACTATGCATGGATTGGCAGTTAGCGACGCTAACTTTCATGTTAGCGTCGCTAATTGCCTTTGAGCAGGAAAAGTCCATATTTTCGTGGGTCTAGGCCGTTTTTAAGGTTAAAACTCATTTAGGGTCCCTGATTCTTCAATTCTAACCCAGAGAAAACCCTAAAAAAAACTCTCTCTAGCCTCCATGAATGTTCTTGGCTCATACTTTTAAGTTTTGAAGGATTTTTGGGAGAGAAGAAGGAGCAACAGTACTAACAGGGTTGCTTGGTGAAGGAAATCAGATTTACTCATTGTTTTGGGACTCTTGCAAGTTTTCTAATCTCTGTATTCTTGAGTTTCTTGTTATAATGAAGTCATGAGGCTCTCCATGAGCTCTATGAGACAATGATGGCTCCATTTCTTGGAATGTGGTGGGATTTAGGAACTAAGGGATGAGTTCTTATTCCTTTAGCTTCTAAATCCTTGAGAAAAACCATAGCCTAGTCTTAATATGGTTTTGGATGAAGTTTAAGTTTGTTAATATTCGTTTTGGAACTAGATTTGTCACCATGAGCTTGGTTGGCTAGGATTGGTGGATAGAATTCATGTTTTTATAAGTTAAGAGACTGTGTGTGACAACCCTTGAAAGTTGTGGCTTCTGACCTAATGGATTAAGCACTTAATGGAGATATGAGCTGAACAACATGATTAGCGGCGCTAATCTGGCTGCTTGACTTCTGTTGACTTTTGGTTGACCTGTTGACTTTGACTTTTGGACGGTTGACTCTTAAAGTCAAAACTCGTGAATAACCCTAGTATTGACTCTGTTTAGAGGTTTAGAATATAAACCTTGTTTGATGAGATGTTTTGATAATAGGAAGCTCGGAGGATTTCACTGGCTTTCCTTTACGTTTATTTGGCTACGGATCAGGTGAGTTTTCTTACTATACTATGGGTGATGTTACATGTATAGATAGCATTTATTACTTCGTGTAATAATGTGATTGTTTGTGCTTTATGTGTTTGCCGATGAAAGTCGATGACTGCCGGTCTATGGGCCGACGGTGCCGGCTTGAGAGCCGATGACGATGTTTGCCGACGAAAGTCGATGACGATATTTGCCGACGAAAGTCGATGACCATGTTTGTCGAATAAAGTCAATGACGATGTTTGTGTGATGGAGCATGTGGTATTTTTGGGGAACTCACTAAGCTTCGTGCTCACGCTTTTACCCTAACTATTTTTCAGGTAATTACCGCTTGAGCTTGGAGCACGGCGCGACTGTACCGTATCTGAGGTTTCAATGATTAAGTCTTCCGCTGGATGATGTTTGTAAGTGTTTTTGATAAATATGATTTCCAATGTTTGGATAACAAGCTTTAATTTGGATGATTTTATTTGGTAACCCGTTTTACGAAATTGTGGTGTCTTTAAAAACGAAAATTTTATTACGAAGTTTGGGACGTTACAGCTACCATGGTTACCTGTAAAAGTGTGCGTGTGTGCGAGAGAGACAAACCGGATAGTAGGTGGGGTGGGTGGGGTTATGTTTATTTTTCTTATTTAATAAATTTAATAAATAATACATTAAAAGAAAAATGAAAAAGAAATTAAAAATAGTAAATTGGTCTTTTTACTGGCCAAATGACCAAAAATGCAAGATTTTAGCCACATAGGGACTACAAATGTGAAAAAAAATTTAGACCAAAACTGAAAATTCGTATAAACCATAGGGACCAAATAAACTCCAAAAAATAGTAAAATATTTTTACTAACAAACTCCAAAAAAATAGTAGAATATTTTTGCTATATGACTAATAAACTCCAAAAAATATTAGAATATTTTTACAAATAACTATTAGTTTAAAAAATTGTACTTATCAATTGAAAATTACCCAATAAAATCTAAATGAATCGTAAGAATATTAGTTAAACCAACATTTTAGGAAAGTATAGCTCCTTTTGCTTTCTCTCGGAGTCGGACAATTTATTTTAGTATCAGTATTTATTTTGATTAATAAAGACAAACTTTGTTTTAGTATTATTATTTATTTTGTTATTTTTTATACATTCGTTCGAATTTGACATAACTGTTTTTATATAACTTGACATAATTTTATAAAATTATAAACGTCGTTCGTTGTGTCGTAATTAATTAAAAAACTATTTTTTTATTGTTACTAAAACATAAAAATTATAAAAGCTAAATTTACTATTATTATTTTTCTAATAATAATAATAATAATCAAATACTATTAGTAAAAGTAAAAAAGAAAAAAGAAAAAAAAAAGACAACAGATAGATAAAATAGGAAAAAAAAAAATTAACAAAAAACAAAATTTTATATCAGATGGTACAAACAGGAAAAAAAACAAAAAAAAATTAACAAAATACAAAATTTTATATCAGAAGGTACAAACAGACAATAGAGGATATGTATAGATCCATCCAAAATTATTATATTGATAGCTATATTTGTTTATAAAAAATAAAATTAATTAATTTTCAACATTCGATTATTTTTTATATGATAAAATGTAGGGCTGGCAAATATGTACCACGGAAAACCAACCAACATGCTACCAACCGAACCAATAAAATTGGTAGCCAATATGTTTGGTAGCCAACATGTTTGGTTGGTAGTACCATACCAATTAGGTAATCATGTTACGGTAATGGTATAAAATCTGAGATACCACGGTAGTACCGTACCAACCAATTCATATATATATATATATATATATATATATATATATATATATATATATATATATATATATATATATATATATATATATATATATATATATATATATATATATATATGTGTGTGTGTGTGTGTGTGTGTGTGTGTGTGTGTGTGTGTGTGTGTGTGTGTGTGTGTGTGTGTGTGTGTATAACGAAAACATATTTCAATTGTCATGTGGTTCGGTGTTTACAACTTTAAAAGTATGAGTATTAGTCATTTAGCCACATTAGTCGATAGTTATTACCACATTAAATTTAGAAATTAAAAATTAACGACAATATTACTTCAATAAAAGTGTTTAATAAATGAAAATAATTACATAGCTAATTTCTTGGTATATACCATTACCAACTTGTACCAACCAAACTTAATGGTAACCAAATAAGTTGATACCAAGTATAATTGGTATGGTACTGGTAGCAAAATTTTTGTACCAACTATAGTTGGTACGGTACACGGTTTAGAGAAAAACGAATCGGACCTAATAAAATGTTAGACATCATATGATCAAAGATTCGTCTTCAAATTCTCAATCGGACCTAATAAAATGTTAGACATCATATGATCAAAGATTCGTCTTCAAATTCTCAATATAAGTTTTTGTTTTCGTCGAGCTTTATATATATAAAAGAAAAAAAAAAAAACGAATGTCACATTAATGAAAAAGAAACAAGGTGGGGAAGGCTGATTCTGGTCACATTATTTTGCATGGAAAGGATAAATCTCGAACAGTGTGTGGATCTTGACCCCTCTGCAGTTCTTCTTTCTTCCAGTACTTCATATATTAAAAGCATACCGAAAAAGATATTTATGATATTTATTATTTAAGATGAAAACTTAGAGCTTATAAAACTTTTTAATGTTATATTGTAGGTTCTCTATTTTAATTAATATATAAATTAGGGAAAATGACTTATAAGGGTAATAATGTTTTAAAATTGTTTAAAAAACATCATTCAAGTTTGGTCTGTTCAAAAAACACCATCCAAGTAAGACCTTTGTACAAAAAACACCATCCAAGTAAGGTCTTTGTACAAAAAACACCATCGAACTACACGTTTTGTTCAAATTTTACCCGATGATAACCGGCTCTTGCAGGTTAAAGGATGACTTGGCCTAATACTTGGTGACCGGCCAAGTCATCATTTAACCTGCAAGAGCCGGTTACCATTGGGTAAAATTTGAACAAAACATGTAGTTCGATGGTGTTTTTTGTACAAAGGCCTTACTTGGATGGTGTTTTTTGTACAAAGGCCTTACTTGAATGGTGTTTTTTGAACAGACCAAACTTGGATGATGTTTTTTGAACAGTTTTGAAACATAATTACCTTTATAAGTCATTTTCTCTATAGACTAATAGATTAATTAAATATTGAACCTACAAAATAACACTATAAATATTAACAGCTTAACTTTTTCTATAAATCGTTCTATAAAATGATAAACATTAATAAAAATTAACAAAACAGTTGAACATCGTTGTATTATTTGACAGATAACATAAAATTTTCTGTTGAATGATTATAGAAACAATATCATATGAACAAACATAATAAAAAAAAAAGATGATCTTAAAAAAAACCCCTCAATGTATGTAGATGAGTGTGTTATATGAGTTGACTCTCACACACACATGTTACATCACATGGGGTTTTTTTACCAATCCCCTAAAAAAAATATTACGTGTTTTGCATATTAACCAACGAAACTTTTGACTTTTGTAATATTTTAGAGCACTAAAATTCAAAAATACAAAAGGGTTGGTGTAAGAAAACCACCAAACAAGACTTTAGCTTTGGGTGTGGTACCTTTAAATTTTATATAATTGAAAATTTTGTACATGCCATGTTCATTAACCACCATTACCAACCTAAAATATCTCATTCTAAAACACAACGTATGACATGTAAGTGTCATATTTTAGGCTTGCATATGTATAGCTTCTCAACATACAATCACCTTTCATAGTTTATAGCGTATGTAAGAATATAGGATCTCGTTCCAAACATCAGGAACTCCCGGCAGACACCAATGTATACAATCTGAATTAGCGATCGGATTCGCCAATTCCGATTCCGTTGGTGGGACCCAATGCCTTTTGTAAATAGAAGGATGTCCGTCTTTCCGATACTGTGAAAGTTGTGTTATATTAAGAAGTTCAATCTTCAACCCTTTATTTTCAAGATCTTGTACTACTGATTCTGCCGTTCTCATTAAATCATCACCCGTTCCCTTTACCCAATACCCTTGTTCCATTATCGGCTCCGTTTCATTATAACAGGTTTTGCCTATCTCTCCCGTGTCACCGTATCTAGAAATAGTTGTAACGAATGATTAATATGAGTAATATGGTAATTGACATGTATAGTTTTTTAAATATTTAACGATAAATTATCATGCGTACTCTTTGTGATCGGGAGAGGCGCTTATGAAGAACATTCTAGTCTTGGTGCGGTTAAGGTGGGTTTCCAACCAATTTGACCATGTTTTTAGAGCCATCTCGTAGCGCTTTACCCTTCCGGATTCGATGGAAGTTCTATTAGGATTTTCAAAAGATCCCCACCTAAACACCAAGTTTTTGTGTCAAAATCGTTTGACTTAAAACTAGAGCATGCATAGTTTATACATGACATAATATGACAAAACAAGTTGCATTGCATTTAATGTGAATTTGACTATAGAGTATAGAGACTTTTCGTCTGACCTTTTTGGGGTCCAAATTAATTGTATTTTCCTGTCAAGTTTTATGTCTAAAGAAAGACTTACAAGAGTGTCATATTAGGCACTAGCCACCACGTATACGAGTCAAAAACTAGCAAATCAGCATCAATCCATTGTTTGGCATGCTTCTCGATGCTCTCGATCTTAAGGATCCGATCACTTACACGATGATGGACCGGATCATCGCAGTTAGATTCCACCAACACTGGTTCCCAGTAGAAATCAATAGAAGCATTGAATTCCTTCAAAGTCACGGTTGAATATCAGTAACTATGTAATTAAATAATGTAAAATAAAATGTCTTGTATTTATGTATCTTGATAATATATACAAAAGAAAGAGAGAAGATTTCTTACAGATGCTCTAAATGTGATCAATGAGCCATGCCATTCTGAGACTTTATGAGATGGATCAGGGATCCATGAGTCGATAAGACAAAGGAGCGAAACCCAATGATTCTTTCCTACTGAATCCCCAACGAAAACAGCCCTCTTGTTCCTTAGCTTCTCCAACAACGCTGTTCCGTTAAACCTACAAATTTATCCCTGAATTGGTCAAAGGTACAACTCGAGATGAAAAAGTACAATTTTGATGCACGATGTACACCTCATTAAAGCGTTCTCGGTTGACTAAATTCTTAATGGGGTTGTACTTCTAGACGTGTATTGTACAACTAACTAACAATTAACAATTAACAAATGGACAGTGTCCAGTCTACTTCAGTGCAGTTTTATAAGTTTTGCAAATGTTTGAGTACTCACATCACATGGTACAAGTTTTATATGCACTGCGTCATCTTTCTTGAGTTCCCAAACACATGTCACAGAGAAAGTATAACCCCTTAATGCATTCAGTCAACTTCTTGTGCAATTTTCTTTAGGTAAGCATTGTAATATTATGAGTGCTAATATGCTACAACAACAGAGTACAACTCCTAATGCATATATGTCAAGTCAACTATCTTGAGAGAGAGAGAGAGAGAGAGAGAGAGAGAGAACCTGGGAAGATCACAGCCATGAGGCTGCCATCTCCAGAACTGATGCTCGAAATCTTTTCTTCCAAATTTGTGACAAGAATAATCATCCGCCATGAAAGAACACTCGTTCTCTCTGTACAAAGGTCTGGATTTGTTATCATAAACCCAACTGCCGTTGAACAAGTCACAACCTTCAAACGAATAATCCTCCGCCATTTTTTTTTCTATAATAGTATCAAAACTTATTCCGATGTTATCTCCACAAAAGTAAATAACCCCCATGATTACTACCATTACAAGCATGAATCCTACTGAACGATACCCATGACTCAATCTTTGTAGCTTTTCCATTCCCTTGATTTCTTCGTCAAAACTTTCAAAAAATTTCCCAATCCTGGTGATGATCTTGTTGTTAGAAATAAGAAACTAATGGAAATGAGTTTGTTGGGAAGGGAGTATGGGAAAAGAAGAAATGAAGAATATTGTTACATTTTTGGTACTTAAATGCGAGTCAGCCGAGTCTGACGAGAGCTTAATAAATGGACTCAGATTCAATGGGATTCAACCATTTAATTTATTTTTTAATTACAAATGAATTTTATAATAAATAAAGATAAAATTATAAATTAGATATATATCTATCTATATAACTCTTATAATAGAGGTCATTCATGAATGTGGATCAAGATAACTCAAATACTTCCAACATATTCATTTGAAACCTCAAGACTCTTCAACTTATTCTACTTAATGATTTGATTAAATGAAATGTTTTGGCTATATAAGAACATTATTTTCCATGTTTGGTTACTCTTAATTCTTTTTATTCTCTTTCTAATTGCTTTTTGTAGAGTACATGAAAATTTAGTACAATGTCGTAGTCATCTCATGTGTAAAAGAAAAAGTTCTACGATGAAATATGTCAAGAGATATGTTGTTCTTTGGTTATATCAAAGATTTGAATGGTCGAATTGTTTGATTGGTTTAAAACAAAGTGATGCGTCTCTACAAATGTCTCACTGCCACTTTTGAAGAATTTGCATTGATGAAAGAAAGCAAGTTAATATGTTTAGAGAATCTTATTTTCCATGTTTGGTTAGTCTCATTTGTTTTTCTTATCTTTCCAATTTTCATGTAGAGTGGATGAAAATATAGGAGTTTGTAGTCGTGTGATGTGTAAAAGAAAAAAAAGTATTACGAAATATGTAGCAGGATACGATCTTCAACTCTATCAAATATTTAAACGATAAAACTATTGGTTTGATGTAAAATACGTTGATGTTTTGCATTACAAGTTAATTGATATTCGTTGTATTATTTCTTCACTAAGATATCATTACAATTGATCCCATAATTTTTTTATTAATATTGTAAGTTTTGTCATTCTTTTATAAATATTTTTAGATAAATCGCTAATGTTTCTAATATTTAGGGTGGGGGGAGTAGATCTTTCCCATCCCACTGAACCCACGCGCCACGTCAGCTTTTCTCTCTCCTCTCAATTCAATCTTTCATCATTTTTCACCAATCTTTCACACATGGAACCAATACCCACTGAACCCACCGAACCTACGATGCCACATCATATTTTTAATATTAGAATTAAATATATAATACTAAAAATAAGAATATATATATATATATATATATATATATATATATATATATATATATATATATATATATATATATATTTATATATATATATATATATATATATATATATATATATATATATATTATATATATATATATATATATATATATATATATATATATATATATATATATATATATATATATATATATATATATATATATATATATATATTATTTGTTGAATCGTCATCTTCCGTCTCTATTTTCACTTCCACATTATATATATATATATATATATATATATATATATATATATATATATATATATATATATATATATATATATATATATATATATATATATATATATATATATATATATATATATATATATATATACGTGTGTGTATACCTTCAGGATCAACCAGTTCACGACCCCATTCTCCAACCCGCCAAGCTCGAGCCCGATGAAACCAAAGGGGAGGGGGCAGCGGTACCGGCGGTACCGCCCAACCCAATCCAATCTTTCGTCGATCTCGTGTATTACTCCGTCCACCCTTATTAGTGTAAGTAGCAATTGCTTTAAATTGAAGTTTGCTTTTGATTGTTTTAGGTTTTATGACATTAATAATTTTTTTAAGAAGATGAAATTCAAAACAATAGAGATATATATCATTACAAAAATGATAATAACAAATGTTAAATTAGACGTCGTACAACAAACTATCATTTTTTTCAATTTCCAAAAAATAACTGTTTGTTACTTATAATATAAATTAAATTATAGACTTAGAACATCTATGAGATTAATTATGAAGATGAAGAAGGAAACAAATAAAGAAGTAAATATTTTAAGTTTTTTCATTGAATTTATTTTCACACATTTTAAATAATATTATATTTTTATTAAACAGACTTAAAAAACTATTTAAACAAAACCATATGTATTCGTTATTATTTTCAGTCTCACTTGATATAATTTTTTTAAAGTTAGAATGTGTACGTTTTTATTAAATGAATTTTTTAATGTTAACGTATAAAATAAATCGTCTAAAAAAAGAGTGTGACAAATTAGATATTGACGAAAGTGTAAATATTTTGTATCATTTACAAGTGTTATTTCAATTAAAAGAATTTACTTATGGTATAATGATATATAACTTTTACATGGAATTTGGAGATTTATAGTGTTTAAATAAAACTTTAATGCAATTAACTAATTTTTATTACATTCATGTGTTTCAAGTGTTTGGACGTGGTTGACATAAAAATTTTCAAATAGACATTATTCAGTTAGTCAAAAAAACTTTAAATATTTCAATCATTTTTAATTGATTCCATAAATATCAATTAAGTACCATAACTAAAAAGACTTTTGGGTTATAGTTGTTTAATGTTATATAACAATTGCTAAGAATTTTAAGAGTTGCAGTATTAATATATTCTTCAATATAATTAACAAGTTTTTATTATATTAATTTCAAGATATAATATCTATATTGAACCATATGTATTTAAAAGTTTCAACTCTTCGTCTTCCTAATATTAGCCACTCCATTAATTTATTTTAATACTAAATCTCTTAACCTCTCAACTAATTAAAAATTACAACATAAAAGTTTTTGAACTTATGGTACTTAATTGCTACTTATCACACATTGATTAATATAAAGATATATATATATATATATATATATATATATATATATATATATATATATATATATATATATATATATATATATATATATATATATATATATATATATATATATATATATATGTTGCTGTAGTTTAGAAAATAAGATGGAGGAAAACATGACTTGATAACACACAATATTTAATTTAGAGACGACTATTTATTTATATTAAACTAGAAAAGACGAAGATAAATAAGCTAAAAGAAATTACAAGTCGCAAGACAATAGACCTGTTGCATGCTTAGTTCTACCCCAACATATTCGTACCTTTGGATGAACATTATCTGATAAGAAAAATAATGTAAAGTTGTGAGGTTGTTGTCAAATCAGTTGTTAAAAATTTAAAATTTTAGATTTTACTTTTAAATACAACAAAAATGAAACTTTGTGGTAAATAGTCTTAAAATATTTAGATAATCAGATTGACAAACGTAAAACTTGATTACTATTTAGTAATATATTTTCTAAAAATAATATAACATGCTGATAAGTGGACCAAAACAATCAATGTTTACTTTTTTAATCAAATGAAACTAAAAGTTATGACAATATTTAACTTTATAATAGATTCACATCATATTTCAGATTCCAAATTCATATTGTTTTTATTTGACTCCTTACTCTTTAAATGATATCTTAATTATTTTTGAGAAAAATACATAAAACCATTTTTCTTTATCTTATACTATTTTAATTCATTATTATTATTCAATTCAATGTATATCTAAACATTTAGGGTTTCAAAGTTTTTATGAGAAAATTTTACTAAAGGAAGAAATAAAAAGATAAAACTTTCTAATAGAAGTAATTTTTTATAAATGAAAGTGAATAAGGGATTGAAAACTGATTGAAAAAATATGTTTTAGATAATAAGTCTAATAAAACCATATTCATATATTTGTATTAAATTTTATCTGTTAAAAAGTTTTTATTTGAAAATATATAATATTATTTTTGTTAATATTATTGAAGCATTATTTACACATACAACTCTAAAGGAAAATGATCCACAACAATATATTTCTCATAGACTATCTTTATGTTATTATTAGTTCGTTTTATTTTATATTTATTTTAAATTTTGAGATAATTTATGTAAATATATTTCTATAATATTTTTAACGTTTGATCATTTATAATAATTGACTCCAAAAAGATGACTATGTTTTTTTCGATGTTTGGATGAAAAGTTATTATTAATAAAATATGTAATATGATTGATTTTTTTAGTTTTGCATATTTTGATTAGATCTAAGGTATTTATTGTTTATATTTGATCGGTCAATATATTTTACTATATAAATTTACTCCTGCGCAACACGCGGGAATACGCCTAGTTTGTTTTATAGATTTAGGCAAAATGAGGATTTGTACCAAAATAGTTTTGATGTAAAAATCTGGACAGTTATAAGAATATTCAAACGCTGTCATTTAATAGATTTTCCTAGGAGGTCATCTACAGAAAAATGTGAGGCTCAATATAAAAATATATAAAGTAAAATAAATAAAAAAAATTTATTTGCGATGTTAGATTTTCGTAGATGACATGTGAAAATCACAAATAAATATTGGTTTTATTAAAAAATATGGCAATAGCCTGTACTTACTACTTACCGATAAAATACTTTATTTTAATAGTAAATTGTACTATGAAGCATGTATCCGTACTACGAAAATCAGAAATCCGTACTCTGAAATTTAGAAGTCTGTAGTGTGCATAGAATGGTTATTATTAAAAGAGATAAAATTGTTAAAACCTTTTTAAACATATTTCTATGATATTGTTAGTCCGAGAAACAATTAGTTAAAAAAGATGAATTAGATGAATATTTTGTTGTGCCTTGTGTCAATAGTTCTTGACATTCGGTGAATAGTGAAATTCATTATGTTAGTTCATTTGTTAAAAACTATGGTGTATAATTTCCTTAAGATATAATGGCAAAGGGGTGGGATCCACAGAGATTTGTTCAATTTATAAAACTATGCGATTAAATCATAACGAGACATATTTTAAACGAAATAAAATAAAGGGGGGGGGGGGGGGGAGGGAGGGTTGTTTCTTTGGGTTTATAAGTTTCAACAAGAAATGTAATTAAGTTGATTAAGTGAATCAAATATGGAGAAACAATCAATATTGACATTTCATCACAATTCCAACTAGTACACTTATCATCAATGTTTATAGTGTAATGTATTTGATTTAATCTAACTTGTTTATAACATTTCAAAATCTTGAACTACCTTGATTCTTCTTAGTTTGTATGGAAGTTAGAAAGTTATTAAACAACCGTCTTAATCAAAGTTAAAAATCAAATAAGCATTCAATTCATGTAAGTTGACTAGCATTATGGATTTAAGAATCACCAAGTTCAAAGGAAGTTAATAAGCTTCCACTTCTCTTTAAAGAACACAACTCCATGATTTTAGAAATGAATATAAGCATCCATTAAAACCATTTGTCACTTCGTTTTAGAATTTAATTATGTAATTTGGAAAACAATTGACAATAATCATTCAAACATTCAAACTCATGAATAAGAGCACAAGAACATTTTGAAGAATTAAACTAAGTATTCATAGATTAGAAACAAAATACTCATAAACCTTTCAAACCCTAACTAATTGATCATGAATTACATTCAATATTGAAAATGGAAGTCTAGCCAAACATGGCTAGAACATCAAATATAAGGAATAGAGTTGTACCAAACATTCAAAGTATCAAATGCAACAAGTCCAAACAAGCAAATGTAAAAATGCTCCAAGGATGTTTTCAAACCCTAGCTCTCTCCCATAGTCAAAATTCTAAAGATTCAATGAGATAAACCCTTTCCAAGCCCCACAAATAGCAGCACCACACGCGAAATGATAAAACTACCCCTTAGCCTATTTGCACAGGCCGCATAAGGGTAGTTCAAAATTCATGCGGGCCGCTTGAAAGCGCAGAAAGCCCAAATTAGGCCTAATCCAAGTCCTTTTCAACCAAAAGTCATATTGTCTCTTTCTTTAAATGTTCAAAACAGATTTGACTTCTTGTTGACCACCTTTTGGGCTCTAGAACTCCATGGTAGCCCAATAACATCCATTTTGATCCAAAGCTTCATCCAAGCCCATATTCCAATAGTCATCCAAGCATCATACAATTCTTCTCGCTCCGCTTCCCGAAAAAAATTCCCGCTCAGCGCTAGTCTTCTAAAGTTATCTGCAATTTAACACAAAAGACTAGAAAGTATCCCCGAATGATAAAAATAAGGGAAGTGAAGAACACCATGACTATGAAAATAAATTGAATCCAATACATACTAATAGCATTTCTAATTGATACTCCAACTACTTAGACTTTTGTCTAAGATCCAAGAATCATCAACTATTGACTTGACATTAGACACCCCCCCCCCCCCCCCAAAAAAAGCAAGTCCCCTGAGCAAATTGTTAAAACTAGAGGTAAGACTTTAAAAGAAAATTCGATAATGATCCAATACCACATCACAACCACAAAAAAAAAAAAAAAAAAAAAACTATATCCTCATGTATTTGAATTAATTCTAAAATAACTATAAATTTTCTATTTGTTTGGCAAAAAGTTTTGATTTTCGTTCTTTACTTCTTCTTCTAAGGTTTTAGTTTTTATGTTTGAATTAAGTTTTGCACTCTGTGCGTTGCAACATGGTGTTTGTTAAAACGATTTTATACATATAGTAAACAACAATTGCATATTTGCGAAAATGTTTTAAAACTAAATAAAGTTTTCATTTACCACATTAGTGAACATATGTTACACATTTCTATGTTACAAAATAAACTACAATATTATCAAATAATCAAAAAGATTTATATGTAGAATAGGTGATACCTTATTTACAATATTAGTATGTTTAATCATACATAGTAGTGCACCACTGGTTTTTGAAAACGAATATGTATGAAAATGATATTTACATGTTTTTACAATCTCACATGCATGAAAACATTTACGTAAAAAATAAAAAAATATATTAGAAAAGAATTTTGTAAAAAATATGCATAAAATGTATTTGAGTAAAGGAAACTAAGACAAAACTATGGTTGGGTTAAAACAAAATGATATTTAAGAAACTAATTAAAACATAAGGTTGGGTTAAAGCAAAAAAGAAAATTTAGGAACAAAAGTCTAAATCGAGACAAAACTATAAAGCGGAGCCAAAGTCGTAAAAGCTTAATAAAATTTGGATAGAAACAGATAAAACATAAAGTTGGAGGATTAAATCTATATATGGACATCAAATATTCAAATTCACTTGGAAATAGATATATTTTCTGCTTGTTCTATTTCGTTTTTTTATCCCTATTGAAACCCACATAAACCCACATCAAAATCAAAGAAATGGCTCGTGAATCAATCAACCCCTAGCACTATCGTCTTCATTAAGAACAGTTAATCTTCTAAAACTAAAAGCAAACTCTAAATATAAATTCAAAATCGCAATCAAAATGATAAACCAAACAAAAATATTGGAACAAAAAAAAAAAAAAAAAAAAACAACAACTAAAATCAAACCATATATTGAAACGTTCACTGGATCCATCAAAATGAACAGTTCCTAAAATGAATTTGGAGTGAAGACGAAGATACATATTTCAGACAAACCCATATAAATTAATCAAAAACTGACAATGATAGTGAGACATTTTACTCCTTTCAATAATGCAGTTTTTTTACCTATTTCCAACGGCACCAGCACCTTGGTTCTTTTCGCCGGTCTTGTCTTTTACAAAACTCTACCAAAAATTGGAATATGACTCGAACATTTACCCACACATCTTATATATATTAACTAGCATGAGTCCGTGCTATGCACGGGTTGGTTCAGCTCGGTGGTTGACCCAGCTCGTTGAGTGGGTCGGGTGTGTCGGGGCGCTTTTGTTTTGCGGATCCTGAAGCCATTTTCTAGATGATGCAATCCTGTCAAAGATAAAACTATATAAAGCATTTGCTAATTAAAATACATTATTGTTTCAACCATATTCAATTTCCATAAGTAAATTAAACTGCAAGAAATAGCAATGTATTTTCATAAATTCATTTATTATAGTAAACTACTTGTAATTTTTCCTATTACAGCATTATATTTTGAGTAATTGAAATTACCTTTATGTCCTCGATGATTCCATCCAAAATCTAGGCCGACTGTTATTGGATCATAGTATCTGAACTCGGACCATGGAACTCTCGCATCATTGAAAATATTCTTGTGGTTACCTAAAAATTATATTTTTTAGACAAAGTGATAAATAGCAATGTACTTTGGAATTATTTATATAATTATATTTATAAAATGTAGAATCTGTACCCCAAGTTGGTGATGATATTGGACTTTTTTATCCGGGAAAGTATCGTTCAATTAATGCTGCAGCAATTTTCAGGAACCAGTGCCTGAGAGACCTTGAATTGTAGAAACCTCTTTTTATTTTTATAAAAAGAAAGTTTTATTTAAAAATAAACCTAAATCCTTTTGGAGGCTTTTAAAGTGGCTGAATGAGAAGATTACAAAAAATGGTCCATGTGCTTTCTGATTTTTATGTTGGTTAGTCCAAAATTTAAACTTTTCCAGTTTTGGTCCTTACTTCAAGGTTTCATATAAATGTGAAACCTTGAAATAAGGACCAAAACTAAAAAAGGTTCCAACTTTTGACTAAACACGGTAAAAACCAGAAAGCAAAGAGCAATTGAAAATTTGAAAAAAACCAAACCAACAAACCTGAATTTGTCTAGGAAAAGTGGCACTGAACAACATTGTTTGTGTATGACCTGGTGGAGGCATGTTAGTTTGCTCCACTATTTTTCTAATTTGAGGCTCAAATCCCATATCCAACATCGTATCTGCCTCACCAAGAGCTAAATACCGTATCATTTGTAATGAGAATTTTGCCATTTCTAGTAAATCAACCAACCTTCCAGGTGTAGGTACAAGGATATCAACTCCTCTCTCGAGCTCTCTTAACTATCCATTCATAAAAAAGCCACGAAAAACCATTAGTATTAATATCAATGATAAAAATTCACATGTATTATCAAGAAAAACACTTTGACTTTTAAGTTCTAGTTACCTGTTGGTTAATCGGTGCACCTCCATAAACAACCACCACCTTGACACCTGTTTGATGAGAGAACTTCCGAGCCTCTTCATGTATCTGATGAAATTCACAATATAAGAAAAAAATTGACTGTATAAAGTATGTAAAAGAGATAAAGAGTATTCAGAAATGAGAACCTAACAGGAGAGTTCCGTTGTAAGAGATCGAATGAGGGCAAGAGGGAAAACGGTTCGGGTCCCACATGGTCTTTGTGCAAATTGTCCCCTCATAATCCCTGAAAGTAATGTCCAGATTTGTTTCCTCTCTTCTTCCTTCAAATCCAAGGTGTGCCGTACGAAACTTGTAAATTCCAAAAGATGAGTCATATACATCAACTACCCATGGTAAGTACCTGTTGGAAAGACGACTTGTGGGAATGATATATGCTAATAAGAAAGTAACAATATGAACAGCGTCGGGATGGTATTGTGACAGAAGCTACAATAGTTGCAGTTATAAATGACTTTACTTCCGACGCCTTTGGTAGTTGATGAATCAATGTGATTACAGAAACCATCGTAGAAGATTAAAAGGAAGGATACATTTTAGAGATAGCAATGCATTTCCATTTATTTATTACCTTGTCGCTTTGACGTTTTTATCTGAAAATAGTAGTTTCCTTTTCAGGTTATTATACTTTTTGCAAATGTAAAATCACAAAATGTACACCCACCAACCAACTGATACAAAAAAAGTAAAAATATAAATGGCAAACAAAACTAAATATATCCTAATAGAAGTTCTAGAAGATTTTAATAATTTTTTACCAATAGAAGAACCCCATTGCTTTTGAGAAATTTGGGATTCCTACCGGTGGACCTTATTATCCGAGTCAATTAATTTCTTCCTAGTGTCTTCTTGTTTAAATATTTTTCTGAAATAACAAAAAATCATAAGTTTTCTTTATATATCTCGAGCGATGTGACTTATCTAATATAAATTAGCTAATCTTACCTACTTTCCGTTTGCAAATAAACAAAACCCATCATAGTTAGGTAAACATGTAAACTAAATCATATTTGTTTTCACATGATACAAGTGCTATGTGCAATATATCTGGTTTTTGCCGAAAGTTTGCATGATGATCTGTTAAAATGCAATTTGTGTGCAACATTACCGAATATCATATCTAATATGTTTTATCTTAAAAAAAATAAAAAGAGGCCTAAAAAATCCTTCAATTACATCATGTAACAAACATCAAACTTAGTGTGTTCGCTAGTGATTAATCGTTGCAAGAAAATCAAATCAAGGATGCACAATTTTTAAGTTTTCAAACTTCCAAAACTTTAAATCTGAAAATCTATACATTCAAAGAAATTGCAACAAAATTCTTATATCCAACATTTGCCAGATATTTACTATCTTCACTTAATCAACTTCTACAAAAACTTAAGTAAAATATAATGTCATATAAAGTATATTCCCCGGGTATACCTCAAATATTATCAGTAGCATCCCCAAATGTTGAAAGAGAAAAAGGGGCAACAACCACATTGAATGTCTTTGACCCTACTATATCAATATGCTTCATTTCAAAGTCATCTCCGTGCAATGTCATCAAGGATGATTTGATTATTAGCAATGTACTTTTATTAATTTGATTATTATAGCATCCTACTTTCATTATTGTAGCAATGTCATCCAAATACAAAGACAACTGAATGGCTCTGATTGAATAAAGATTAGGGCTCTTAAGTCTTTGGACAGTCTTGTAGGTGATCAAATACAAATTAAAGTCTCTTATTCTGATCTTTAAAAAAGGAAGGGCAATTTTGGAACATCAGAAGAATGATAAAGAAGGAAATTGGAGTAAATGTGAAATGAAGGATGCAAATTATACTCACCATCCTTCCATTAAGAGTTGTTAATGGGCATGCTAATGAATATTCAAAACTGTTATTAGGAAGTATAGCTGGCTGATCACCAATGACTCCAATACCCCTATAAAAAATAATAATAAGATTACACGTAGTGAAAAAATTGGTCAATGGAATTTATATGCAAGTGGAATGGGATCATACCAAACATCCTCAGATTTCTCATTAGCATTGGTGATTATCCAATGCCTCTTGAGAAGCTGAACAGGGCGGGTTGAGTTATTAGTAATTCTTATTTTGTAAGCAAAGAAGTATTGGCCTCTCAAAGGTTGACTGCGCCCTTCAATGTACACACTCCTAACTTGAACCCTAATCCCCTGAAATGTATAATACATATTTTTTCGGTTTTTTGTCAGTTTTTTATGTATTTAACTAAAATAGAATGAAGGAAAAATGATAAGAGATATTGTACCAAGGTTGTAGCATCACTTGAACATTTCAATAGATAGTGAGGAGCAATTTCTTTTATCTGATCACGATATCTTGCTGCATCCTAAAAGAGCACAAATGGAGAAATTGAGCATTGAAGCACTTTCAACAACTTTGGCTTGCAAGTTGTAGTCGTATACCCATGCTTCTAATTATTCAAGTTGAAACTTAAAATTGAATGATGTTACGTAGTTTTTGTGAGTACAGCAAACCAGTAAATCAGGAAAAAAATAGTACCTCAAATTTCTCGTTTGCAATGGCTTCCCTCATCAAACCACGTAGACGTAGAACTGGCTCCTCCTCTTCGAACGATTTTAGAGAATCACGAATTCTAGCAGCCTCCTCGAAATTCTAGACAAGTATTATATCATAATTTCAGTTATTATTAAGTGTAAACAATCGCAACCTCCAGACTGATTAAGCAAAAATACGTTTTCCCTCACTCCATAACCAAAATCAAGTATGAAAAACATTAATCGGACTGAGAATTGCATATTAATTGTGGAAATAAACAAAAACCTAACCTCAGACTTCGCGGCAATTTCCATTTCCTGTTTCATCAAAGCATAAGTTTGACTCTGTGCAAAAAACGAACTCTTATTCTGCTGACTCTGACTCTCTGCTCCACCAGCCTCAGCTCTGGCGCCAGCACCGCCATCTCTCTCTGAAGCACGAGCAATTATTCTACAATTCCTCCTCCCTTTATCTGATGGTGGTAGGAGGAGGAAAGGGTGGCGGTGGTGGTGTAGCATAAACACATACAAAAAACCTTAAACCCAAAAAAGGGGAAAATCCGCCAATTGCAATTGCAAAAAGCGGAAAAACCATGTTGAAGATGTTACCTTCGTAATCAACAATAACAAAGACCTGCGACTGGCTGTGGATTCTAGTAGCATCGACGGCTCATCGAACCGAAAACCAGTAAGAAATCAAAGAAGACTGGAATTAAACACAGTGTAAAAGCAATCGAGAAACCTCTATTTTAGCGGTGGAGTCATCCGGATCCACATGCTGATCCGGATCCGGGAAAGATCCACGTTACACCCAAAAAAAAGGTCCCAATGTTACGTTGCAAAAAAATACGGGTTTTAAGTAATAGTATAATATAATTATCAAATTTAGTTTGTATGACTTTTTCCTATTCATTTGATGTTATTTTTTTCAAGTCATAATTACTAAATTAAGATTATAGTATAATTGTTAAATCATTTAAATGTTTTATTTGGAAATAACACTTTTGATTCTTCTTATAGCAAACTTTTCTATTTACGTTTTTTCCCCTCAACTAATTTCGAATTAATTGTTTTCATCCCTATTTATTATAAAGTTATATTATTGGTATTTCGTAAGTTACGATTCCGGTCCCTTATTATATTTTAAAGTTACATTTTTCGTCTGTTATATAATTTGATTTTCTGTGGAGCTGCGTTTTTCAATGTACCGAGCTTCCGCAGTATCGCACGGTCGGTCGAAACACTAGTTTTGTATATTTAGGGGCAGAGCTAAGAAGGGGCCGGGGAGGGCCATGGCCCCCCAGCTTTTTTGCTTAGAATTACTAGATTATATATATAGAATCGATTTTATATTATCAGTAGTGTTTGGCCCCCCTGTTTTGTTATATATCAGGAAAACAAGATATCAAAAAAAACAATCTCAGAGACTAATATACCCAAACAAAAGAAGAAAATCATAGCTAACTAAAAATCAGGAAAATTAAACTGATTATCAACAATAAAATCGGAAAAAAAAAATCAAAACCACTCCTAATAATATTAGGATCTTTATTGATATGGAAACTAAAACCGTATAAAAATAACCATTTTATTTACATTCACTGATTTATGTCAAGAAACAATAAAACCTAAACTAGAGAATAATGTTGCCGGAAAGTATTGCTCATCGGAGAAGAGAATAGGTCGTCGGAAAGTAAAAGAAAACCTCTCACCGGAAAGTAAAAAAGATCGTCACACTTGGACGTTTTTGTGGCTCCTTTTCTGCTCTTCGTCTTCGTACCTCACCACCGGATTTTCCATCTGTAACTCATCGGCTCTTCGTTTTCGTATCTCACCACTGGATTTTCCATCTGTAACTCATCGGCTCTCCCCATTGTAAGTATATTTTCTTTTCTTTCTCTCTCTATCTAGAGTTTAGTTGCTTCATAAACGCAGCATGTCATTTTCCCTTATATTAATATATGAAATAGTGATAATTTGGAGATATTAGGTGAAAAGAAAACGTATGGGGGAATGGAACTAGATGGCAGATTGGCAGGCCTGGGCATGTGTTACTGTTGACAAACCTGCAACCTTTATTTCTTTGTAAATTACATATGTTTCAAACGAATCATAATAAATTAGTTTTGTTAGGAATTTATATTTGTTTACTTTTATTTCTATTAACTAGATACTTTTTTATTGTTGTAATATAATTATAATTGTGGTTAAAGTCATAATTATAATTGTTATTAATTATTAGTTAATTGTATTATGTAGTGTAGATTAACATGAAAAAACAATCAACTATTCATGGCTTTTTTAAACGAAAACGCGCAAGTTCTTCCGAAGATCCTGAAGAAGCACCAACGACTGTTTTAGATGCTAATACCCCTATCGCCGGTGTTCCGGTTAATGAAACACAACCCCAAAAAGTTCGTCATGAATCGAATGAAGTTGATCTTAGTACACTAGCACGAGATCCTGCTGTGTGTATTCAGATTTATGATTATCCCATTAATCAGCAAGACAATGTTCGGCGAGCTTATATGAAGCTTGGTCCCTTTCAACAAACACTTCCTGTATATCCAAAATCAGGTCCGGAATCTCATAAACCCCAAAGATAGTTTTTGAATGATGCATTGGTTTTATACTTCGAAAGGGACCTTGCGGAAAAGATTAGTTTAGAGACGATTGTGGAAGACTTTAAACATGCAAAAGATCGACGAGTTCCACTTTGATGAAGAATATTAGAATATTTCATATTAATTTTTTTGTTTAGATTTTTATATGTAATAACTTTAAATCCAAATTAAACTTGTTTATAGTTATTTTTGAAGTTTTACTATTGGGCCCCCCCCCCCCCCCAGTTTTAATGCTTGTGTTCCGCCCCTGTGTATATTTACGGGTAGTCATCAACAATATTTTATAATAACAGCCGCACATATTGTATATATGTGTAGATAATTCCTTATGTTTTACCAACAAATAATGTTTTATCTATAAAAGTGTTCCTAAATACAGTAAACAAATTTATTTATTTGTTTAGGAATGAACACATAGTAAAACATATAGCATATGTGTAGATAATATATGATAATATGAATATTAATCATATTTAACATCGATTAATAAAATACGTAAGTTAAAGATATTTTTTTAAATAACATAAAAACATAGAAGTTTCAAAAGGCTAACACAAAATAAAATCTTTACTCGTTGGTTGTTTGGTCTATCCAACATAGAGTATGCGAAAGTCTGAAAGATCTCTAGATAATTTTGGTGGTCTTCAAAATATTTGAATATCCAAGAAGAATATCTCAAAAAATATGAGTATTCGAGGTACGGATATTCAAATTTTCGAATTCGTATAGTGACTTTGAAAAAAGTTGGATGTTTGGATATCTGAAAAATCCAATATTATATAATATCAATATGTTTTAATTAGTTACTTAGTATACCAAATTTAATCTATTTATATAAATAAGGTATCTTGAAATGTGAAATTTGGGATTTAAAGATAGAGTTCCACTCTTTCAGTTTCCGTTCACGCTCAGTTTCCCTATCACCTCACCTCCTTTCAAAGTTCAAACTCCAATACTCCATCGACATACATGTTGAAAACACATTCCAAATTGTTAAATATTGTAACTTGTATAGAGTCCCTTTTGTAACTTACTGTATTATTTAAAATAATGGAATACAACGCAAACGGATGAGTATTTTCACAAATCAACATGGTAACGAGCTGTCTTATTTAAGAATTTTGATCAAATCTCTCATGACACTCGATTTTTTCAGGTCGACCCTTCTTTCCGGCTACTATTATCAGCCCTCCCGACGAACACGTTGTCGTCGATTCGTCGTTGGTCGTTGCTCTTCTGATCTGTTGTTGAGTTGTTGCTAAGCAATCACTGGTACCCACAAAAATGCCACCTCTCGGGCCGACCGTTGACGCTATCAATGCGTTTCATATCAAGTTAGAGATCCTTCTAGTGACAGTAAGCATCCTTGGCTCTTGTTACAATATTTATTTCTCTTAGTTTTCTACATTTCCTATTTGTCATCATGTCCACTTCTACATCGGCTTCCCTGACTTTTCCTTTCTCCCCTAACCTATCTATTCCTTAGCAAATGTCTATCCTTATTTCAGTTTCAAACTCTATCTAGGTAGTTCTAAATTTACACTTTAGCATTGAATCTTTTTAGACATATGTAAATATGAAAATGTTTGTGGACATATAATAAAAAATCTAAACCCTCCAATGATGACGATGAAGACCGGGAATCAACTGATTCCCGAGTAAAATCGTGGTTCCACGTTACTTGTGAAACCAATCTCCTCAAAATAATTTCTAGTGATAATTGTACCATCAAATAT
The DNA here is from genome assembly GCA_023525715.1 of Cichorium intybus. Taxonomy (NCBI): domain Eukaryota; kingdom Viridiplantae; phylum Streptophyta; class Magnoliopsida; order Asterales; family Asteraceae; genus Cichorium; species Cichorium intybus. The sequence continues at coordinate 921,326 of JAKNSD010000080.1, forward strand.
TTGTGGGACAAAATAGATGAATTCTATTTAAACAATAACATGTCTTATATGTTGCAACTACAAGATCAATTCCAAATACCAAGAAAAATGAAATAATGTAATTACCGAATTTTGTCATCATTTAAAATTTTTAATCAATGTCTTCGTGTCCAATCATATGATTAAAAATGTTATGTCAGTTCATAGATTTACAATTGATAATTCACTTTTTATAGTTCGACCCTTTTAGGTATTCTATCAAGGATCTTAAATCACGTAAACTCCTCCAACAATACGATAATATTGGTGACCCTTTAAGATCCATCCTTTCTCCAGGAAGGAGAATATACTTGATTTCGTGTATTCTGATGTATGTGGTCCCATAATGACTAGAACGTTTGAGGGATGCTCATATTTTGTCACATTCATTGATAATCACTAAAAAAAGGTACATGTCTATACTTTGAGGACTAAATATCAAGTATTGGATGTGTTTAAATAGTTTCATATACCTTAGAGGGACAAACTGGGAAGAAGCTTCACTGCATTCAGAAAAATAATAGGGGTGAATAAATATACTGGTCATTTTGATGTTTATTGTATATAGCAAGGCATTTAGCACCCAAAGACTCCTCCAAAGACACCTTAACTGAATGGTTTAGCAAAATGGAGGAATTTATTACTCATTTAAAATCTGTGTACATGCCAGGCTCATTAATCATCTACCTAAAATTACTATTGGCAAACTCAATGTGGCATTTATGGCACGTATGGGGCACGTTTTAGGCTTGTATATGTATTGTATTTTTAACATGCAATCAGCTTTCATAGTTTATAACGTATGTAAGAATAAAGGATCTCGTTCCAGACATCAGGAACTCCCGGAAGACACCAATGTATACAATCTGAATACGGAATCGGATTAGCCAATTCCTGTTCTGTTGGAGGAACCCAATGCCTTTTATAAATAGTAGGGTGCCCGTCTTTCCGATACTGTGAAAGTTGTGTTATATTCAAAAGTTCAATCTTCATGTTTTTATCTTCAAGATCTTGTACTATTGATTGTGCTGTTCTCATTAAATCGGTATCCGTTCCCTTTCCCCAATACCCTTGTTCCATTATCGGCTCCGTTTCACTGAAGCAATTTTCTCCCATCGGTTTTCCCCAATCTTCACCCCTAGAAGTAGTTGTAGCAAATGATTAATAGGGGTAATATGGTAATTGACATGAGTAGATTGTTAAAAATAACGATTAATTGTAATGCGTACTCTCTGTGAGCGGGTGAGAGGCTTATGAAGAACATTCTAGTCTTGGTGCGGTTAAGGTGAGTTTCCAACCAATTTGACCATGTTTTTAGAGCCATCTCGTAGCGCCTTACCCTTCCGGATTCGATGGAAGTTCTATTAGGATTTTCAAAAGATCCCCATCTAAACATGGAGTTTTCAGTTTTTGGGTCAAATATCATATCAAAACTCAACGCTACGTCTGAAGAAAAACTTACAAGAGTGTCATATTAGGCTCTAGCCACCACATATATGAGTCAAAAACAAGCAAGTCAGCATCAATCCAATGTTTGGCATGTTTCTCGATGCTCTCGATCTTAAGGATCCGATCACTTACACGATGATGGACCGGATCATCGCAGTTTGATTCCACCAACAATGGTTCCCAGTAAAAGTCAATAGAAGCATTGAATTCCTTTCATGTCAATCAGTAAAATAAAATGAGAAATCAGGCGAAACACCCGTATACATCATAAATTGTATCATACAAATTAGAGCAGACCAAAACAAATGAAAATGTCTTATGTTTATGTATGATAATGTAAGACCTATCACTTTTTCAATTTTTTCTAATAACAAAATAACTGAAAATTCTCGAATTGTTATGTAGTGACAAATGTGCGTAAGTATTAAAAGAAAGAGACAAGATTTCTTACAGATGCCCTAAACGTGATCAATGATCCATGCCATTTTGCGACTTTATGAGACGGATCAGGAATCCATGAGTCGATAAGACAAAGGAGCGAAACCCAATGGTTTTTGCCTAACGAGTCCCCAACAAAAACCATCCTCTTGTCCCTTAGCTTTTCCAACAGTGCTGTTCCATTGAACCTATAATTTATCCATGAAATTGTCAAACGTACAACTCGTGATGCACCATGTGTATTTTCTAATGCACGATGTACATCTCATTGATACGTTGCAATTGAATTATAGTTGTTTCTCCCTGTACAAAGGTCTAGATTTGTTACCAACTTTCGTGAGAGAGAGAGAGAGAAAGAGAGAACCTGGGAAGGTCACAGCCATGGGGCTGCCATCTCCAGAACTGATACTTGAAATCTTTTCTTCCAAATTTCTGACATGCATAATCATCAAGCATGAAACGGCATTCTTTCTCCCTGTACAAAGGTCTAGATTTGTTATCATAAACCCAACTCCCGTTGAACAAATCGCAACCTTCAAACGAATAATCCTCCGCGGTTTTCGCTTCTCTGATAACATCAAACCTTACTCCAATGTCATCTCCACGAAAATAAACAACTCCTATGATCACTCCTATTACAAGCATGAACCCTACTGAACGATACCCATGAATCAATCGCTGTAGCTTTTTCATTACCTTCTTTCTCTTCTTGAAACTTTTCGAAACTTTGGGCAATACTCGTAACGAGATTTTTAAAGCAAGAACTATTGTGATATATGTCGATCTTTTAAAGTTTAATCTTACACTCCATTTTAGTATCTAATTATGGCTTTATAGACACCCTCACAATATCAAACTTCCGTTTTGGTTTGCTTTGCTCGATATAAAAACAGGAATAGAAAAGATTTGATATGTGATGAAATCAATACGTATGAATATCAATTGCATAACAGTCATCATCAATGGTAAAATTTTCCACACATAACTCTATTCCATCTATTCATTGTCAGCCACTCCTTCACCCTGTCCCTTGTGGAATTTGGAGTATGATACCGCCCCAAAAACTACGACATTTGCTGACTATTCAGTCGACTTCCAAGTCTCCATTTACGTAGAACATAATTGGCCTATTAATTTTTTTCCAGTTACTTACGTAAACAAACATATTTATTAATTACAAACTTATAGCATCACAGACACATTTATACACAAAAAAAAAAAAAAAAAAAAAACAAAATCCAGATATCATACCTTGGTATCCTCGTAATGACCAGACTACCATAGCCCCTTGCGATTTCCACGGATCGATTCTATCAATTCCTGGTAAACATCCGAATAGAAGAAAACGGTGGCATTTTGAAATTAATCTCAGCAAAACTAGAGATCACGGTAGTAGGCTGTGAAACCGGCTTCAACGAATTTGAATTTGCAACCACCCTAACCCGATGAATAGGCCCTTTCCCCCACCATAACCTTTCGCCTCCCTTCCTCCTCGTTTTCCCCAACAAAATAACCATTTGCACCACCACTCACCGACGACGGCGATGGTACAGGGTGTCGGCCGGGTGTGTTGGCAGTGGGTAGAGGGTGAAAGCAGGGGCGAGTTTTGGGGGATGGGGGTTGTCATGGTAACTGGTAAGTTCGATAGCGGAGGATAGCGGAGGGCAGGAGGGTTTTAACGGGAAAGGTAAAAGTGCTGGGTTTGGTGGGATGGGTAAAAAAACCACGGCCTTTTTTTCTCTTTTATTCAAAGTTTTAAGGAAAAATGACTTATAAGGGTAATTATGTTTTAAAAATATTTAAAAAACACCATCCAAGTTTGGTTTATTTAAAAAACACCATCCAAGTAAAGCCTTTGTACAAAAAACACCATCCAAGTAGGGCCTTTGTACAAAAAACACCAACGAACTACATGTTTTGTTTAAATTTTACCCGATGGTAACCGGTTCTTGCAGGTTAAACTGTTTATCTGTTATTATGCCATGTCACTAAATATTAGGCCAAGTCATCCTTTAACCTGCAAGAGCTGGTTACCATCGGGTAAAATTTGAACAAAACATGTAGTTCGTTGGTGTTTTTTGTACAAAAGCCTTACTTGGATGGTGTTTTTTGTACAAAGGTATTACTTGAATGGTGTTTTTTAAACAGACCAAACTTGGATGGTGTTTTTTGAACAATTTTGAAACATAATTACCCTTATAAGTCATTTTCCCAAGTTTTAAATTCTCATACTTTTAGTCTTTTTGGTTGCCATTTTATTATACTGTTAGTCCTTTATGGAGTTACGTCAATATTTTCTGTTAAGTGAGGTATAAAAACACCATTATACCTTTAGGAAGTAAAACTGTAATTTCTCAAAATACAAATAAAGCAAGTCTCTCTCTCTCTCTCTCTCTCTCATCTTAAGCTTTATCGCTTAGCATATACTACAACACCTTTGGCAACGTCCTCACCAACTTCAACATTTAATCGGAAAACACAACCGATGAATTTTTTGTTCTTGAAAAGCTGGAAGAATGGGCTTTTCGAGAAGTTTGTTCAACCTCATAACCTCCGACATTGAAGGGAACACCAGCACCGCATCTATCTGTCCCTTTGTTTCTCTACCGCAGCCTTAACTTTCAACGTCAATTCCTCCATAAAAATCAAAGACCCGATAAATATGTTTGCATCTTCCAGGTCTAAATACAAGCTCTTGTAGTTGTTTTCATCTCTAAGCTCTTCGACCAGGTACCCCACCACTTCATACGAAGCAAACTTGTTGCTGCTGTTTAACGTCCTGACTGTAGCCGGGAGTGACGATTGGTACTGGGCTGGGCTTTTAACACAACATAAACGATTTTAACAGTCGGGAGGCCTTGCTTGTTTTCAGGTACGATCCTTCGAACCTCCGTTGTGGTTTTGGTGAAAGGCTATTTCCGACAACAACACATTTCACACCCAAACTGGGTGTTCTTGAATTGGGAAAATTTGGTGATTTTTTTCGGCGGAAACGAGTGGAGAAAGTAGTGTTTTTGAGAAATTCAAGATAATTGATCGACTTTGGTTGTAGGTAATGTAAATGGGGTGGAAACCAAAGACACTATTTATGTACAACAAAGCGCACTGTAAATTTAAAAGAACTTCCACTATTTTCCTGAAAACAGATAAAATGATAGGTAACGTGGGGTTTAGTATGTGAATTAAGCACTATAGTTGAGCTTTTGAAGCTCTATTACAATGTTAGAAGGTTTCTTCTTGTTTCTATGCCTTTCCTTATGTTTTTCTTGAGTTCTGATAAACTATTTAAATGAATTGAAAATATCGAAGTCGCAAGATTAATGGTGTGAGAAAAGGACATGTAGAAAGAAAGGAAGACAACAAAAGGCGAAAGGACCGTAGGCATGAGGTTGAGGTTTGCTTGAAGAGTGTGTGTGCAAGAATAGAGAAAGTGTGTGTGTTTAATTCTTTTTTTAGTAAATTACAATTTTTGTCCCTACGGGTATTTTAGACATTACACATCCACTTAACAGACTAAACATAACGGTAATGGCCTGAAGGACCAACAGTACAATAAATTTCTAACCATAAGGACCAAAACTGTGAAAATTCAAAAGTTGGACTAAAAGTGAAAAATCATGCAAACCACATGGACCAAAACTATAATTTACTCTTCGATATTATTAAAAATACAAATCAAACCATACTGAATGAGAAAAAGGCTGTAATTCGACCCAAATTCAATGTTTATTTACTTTGTATTTATTTAGGGCTTTAGAGTAATTATGTTCACATTTTTGTGAGCCACCATTTATATAGAAAACAGAGAAAACTATGGTTTTTCTTATTCCCGGTTTTACAGACCCAACAATAGAAATTGTTATTTTTTCGGAGTTTCAACTGTCGGACCGTCTTGATTTTTGGTCAGCAGGTTCACAGCATCTGGACCAATGACTTGATCATTTCTGAAAGTTTAAATATTGTCGTTTTCATCTGCTAGACAACAACATTTTTCATGTGATATATGTTATTGTTTTTTGCTTATTTGATTCTATATACTTGATGTGCTTTTGATCCAACTATAAGATGGTTATTGTATTCCTCTAGTATTCTATAGAAGACTTTGTATTGTTCAAATATTGCTTAAATAAATTTGGTCAACAACGGTCTAGGCAGTCAAAATCGGTCAACGCGGTTAAATAGTGAAAAAGTTAAAATTGACCAACAATAAAAAGGGTTTGGTCAATAAGAGCCCAAATAGTTAAACATTTGTAAAAAATGGTCCTAGGCAGTCAAACACGGTCAATACAAGTCAAATGGAAAAAGTCAAAATTGAAACTTTTTAACCTAATCAACTAAGATGCTCAACATAATCAACACCTCTACCTACGATCTCTTTCATCTTCTTCGATTTGTCCTCTACCGAGGAGGCTACAATCTCTCTCGTCTTCTCCATGTCGGCTGCGATCTTTCGCTTCCCTCGCCTCCGCCTCCGCCTCAGGGCCACTCCACATCTAATTCGGTAAGATTTATTTCATATGCGACGATTTCACTTTCTTCTCTGGTTCAGTAAGATTCATTTCAGCCCTTTGAGATTACACATGAATTGTTTTAGATTACATTACAGTTTACAGATTATAGTTTTACACTTTCCTAAATTATAGTATGTTGTTTAATAACTTAAATAGTTAAACACAAGATTGTTGCATCGAGAAGTGTCCATAAACATCAACTCCTCTATTTCAAGTCCTCTTAGTTAGGTTGTGACTCAATCCTCAATCCCATCTCCAAGTTGCTACACTCCACTTCCATCTTACAATACAAGAATGGAAGGTGTCACACTCGATTCATTCAAAAGTTACACTATCTATGCTTCTCTTAAACCAAGGAAGGAAATATCATTCATCATCCCAAGATGATATTCTCAGCTTCATAATATGATGGAAATCTTGGTTTAGTCATCCCCTAAGATTGGTATCAACACAAGAACCCAAAGCCCAAACCACAAGATCCAAAACCAAACAACAAAGAAATTCACACTGCACATTTGCACGGGCCACACCAAACCCAAGGCAAAACTCATGTGGGTCGCTTGAGTCATCAGAAAGCCCTCTTCCATTTTCCTATTTGCAGGGGTCGTGCCCTTCATGCTATGGACCTGCGCGGGCCTCATGAAATAGGTTGTAGGCTTGATTTTTGGTCCTTTTAGTCCCCAATTGCCAAGTTAAGATCCATTACATCCCAACATTAAATAGCAATGAAAATACATACATAAGGACTGATTTCCAATGATTCAACTCCCAATACAAGTTTTCATGATTTAATCCACAGAGAACCACTAATAAGTTCTTATTTCTTAACAAGGTGTTATTGAATTAAATTCTAATTCAATCATTACACTCAACACTTATAAGCAATACATTAAGGTCTTAATATTATGTCATCTCCAAGGGAGTCATTCCCACTTTCAAATTCAAACTCCAAAGAAGATAGCATAGAACTCATAATTCCAATCATTGGTTCAAATGATGAAACTCATGGAATACACAATTCCAATCATGGTTTCAAGTCATTCTCAAGGGTTTTTTCACTAATTAGATTGAAATCATTAGGGAATCATCAAAGGATGAATTCATTCTTCCACAACTCATCAAAAGACCTAACTAACAACAATTAGGAAAAATCCATTTTATACTCAATTCCATTCCATTAATTAATGCATACAAGTGGAGATTCCTTCTTCCATCCCATGGAATCATTATGAATGATCATAACTACACTATTGCCATCAAACTGATGCAATGAAGTCATTCATCCACCATACTAGAGATCCATTATCATTACATGAACAAAACCCATTTTAACACCCAATTCTAACGTTCTAGAGATTAATCAAGGGTTAAGTTCACACATAAAGAGTTGGAATACTTAGGGAATCACTAGAAGTGAATCCCCTCATCCAAAACCACCATATTCATGCACCAATTTCTAGTTTCCTCATATAATCATTAGATCCCCAATTTCTAGGGTTCATAACACGAATTCTAGTCTAACCATTGGTTCTAAATCATCCACGTACTGGATGTAGACCACAACAACTAAAAACATCAAACCAACCTTGGGAATCATAGGAAAATCCTCCTCCCAAGTCTAAATTTTGGATTAAGCACAAACCCCAAATCTCAAATGGGTTTTTAAGCTAGAAAATGTTGAGATTATACCTTTAAATGCTAAGAAACTTCAAGAACTTGATAAACCTTCAACCCTTGGAACTTGATCCTTATCAAAACCCTAGAAACCACCTCCAAGATGGCTCTCCTCTCTCTAGAAACCGTCCATAGGCTGAAATGGGTAGAATTCCCCAATTTATAAATGCTAACTTCTCATATTTGGCAAAAATGGTCCTTAGGGTTCAAGTCTTATGCCTAACAACCCCTAAATGTCCTAATTATTTAATTAAAGTCTTTATCTTCAAACTTTTCCCCCAAGAAACATAATTTATTTCTACCTAAGTCATTGACTAGGTCAACACCAATCCATAGCTTTCCAAATTGGCGAAAATGGTCCCTTTCACTAAATTCTTCACAATTCGGCCCTTATTTTTTTTGTTTAAGGGAATATTTGAATTAATATAATTTTTAACCTCAATTCCTTTATAATATTTTCTAAATCTTTTAAGTCCTTGACTAGTTAAAGCTCAATGGTTAAATTTGGCCAAATTGATAATTTTAGTCCTTATCACAAAATTTCTCATATTTGGTTTAAAAATAGGTTTTGAAACCCTATTCGGCTCCGCTACAAGCTGTGGAAAGTTTGGATATAAATCCGGTTCCAAACTAGCAACAACAACGAACATTATGGACCCAAATTTGGTCGACTACTATGACTCTTTATTTGATTTGCATTCCATAGAGATTCAGTATGATGGTAATTTGAAGAAGATTACTAGGTAATCGAGGAAGATGAGCTTGTCGTTGAGTACGACTTTGGAGTACCTAACAATACGGCTAACAACACCAATATTGACAGGCTTGAAGAGAATTTGTCAGATGAGGATGGGAGTGTGGAAAACGACTTTAGACTAGACGCCATCGAGTTGATGAACAAGAATGATGTTGAGGTGGATATGGGGCTTTTCATGGTGTCCTTGATGCTGTTCTTGAGGGGTTTCCTAATACAATTAGGAACGATGAAACCATGGTAGTAGTTGAGGTTATCGACACAAATTACTTCGAAATTTATAGTAGACATGGAACTCAAAGAGACGAGTTATTCAAAAACCTTTCAAATCCACCAATGTGTTCTGCCGGTGAAGTACACGATGCCGACTTCAAACTGACGAGAAATTTGAAAACAAAAATCATGTAAAGGAAGCGATTACGAATATTGCAATTCATACCCAACGGTCTGTACATTTTGTTAAGAATGTCCAAATTCGTCTAAGAGCAGTTTGTCGATGTAGTGTCCTAATTGGTGGAAATGAGGGGACTAGCCAAATTCAAAAAAATAAAGGCAAAATGGTCTTTTCAGATGACGAAACGTGTCCTTGGGTTTTGCTGGTCTCTAAAGCCACCGGTGATGAAGACTGGGTTGTGAAAACCTACAACGACAAGCACACTTGTATTCAGACCCGTTCCATCAAGTGATGTACTCAGATGTATTTGGCAAACAAGATTTATCAACAACCCGAAGCAAACCCCAAAATTCCCCCCCCCCCCCCCCCCGGGCTGCTCTAAGGACGGAGTTAGAAGAAAGTACAAAATCAAGCTTTCATTCATGAAGGTTTTAGGGCAAGAGTTTTGGCTATTAACAAATTCCGTGGAGACTATGAGCGTCAATACACTATGCTGAGAGACTATGCCCTTGTATTACAAGCTAGAAACCCTAGGACGACTATCAAGATTCCCATTGAATTAGAACCTAATTTCAGCTCCCAGACAAGAGTCTTCAAAATAATTTATGTCTGCTTGGGTCTTTTGAAAGATGGCTTTAATTTTGGTAAACGTGAATTGTTGGGATTTGATGGTTCTTTTATGAAATGCCCCTACTCGGGTCTGGTTTTGAGTGTTGTTGGATTAGATGCCAAAAATGGTATTTACCCATTGGCCTATACCATTGTCGAAGCAGAGGCAAAGAGCTCGTGGTGTTGGTTCTTGGAGTGCTGTTGGTCGTCGAATTACCAAACAAATAAAAGAGTAATGTAATATGGATGCAGTTTATAATGATGGGACAGAAAATGTGATATGTCAAAAGACCTCTAAATACTCTTCAATTAAGAATAGTATAGTAGTGGTACGAGTCGAACCCAAGGGAATTGAGGTGAGTTAATCTCTTGCCAAGTTTTCACACTTCTAGATATTGGGACAAAGAAATATAAAGTTCAAGGGGGGATTTGTCAAGTCGCTTGAATAACAGAAAATAAATAAGAATGTGATTAATATAATTAAACGGACATTCGGCTTCTAGTCTAATCAATCTTGTCGCATATTCGTACTTAAATGAAATTAAGAGTTTGGTAATAGTTCTTGTCAATGGAAAATGACAATAACACATCAACTTAGAAGAAATCCAAATTAATATGTTTAATACTTCAATGGTCTCTATTTGTGAAAGAAGTATTGTTTTCTCATATATAAGTGAATATCTCAATGGTCATCTTGAAGAGATAGATGTATCTCAACCGAGACAAGATACTACTTCTATACGAGTGTTATAATCCAAATTCAATATTCCGTCCCTTTAGATGAAGGAACTAAGAACAAGCACGTAATTTAAGACATAGAAATCAACCGGGACAAAAGAAACATGCATCACTAATATAGAACAAGGAATAACACTAAAATTCTATAAAAGGTATGCACATCACAATGGTCGACTAGTGATTAATGCTAAAATTGACCAAGAGTGATGCTTTATGCTCTTTTGTTGGTTCTTTACTTATTAAGAACTTGATTGATTTCTCGTGTCAAGCTTTTAACAAGTGAAGTTATTTCTAAGATGTTACCAACAATGATCTTCAAAACAATTGAAAATACATATAACTATAATTGGTTAACTACCTGAATAGAGTGATCGACTAAATTCCAAAGTAGGGACCAAATTTGTAATAAAATTTAAATGACAAAACTAAACCAAAACAGTTTTAATAACTTCAAAACTTCATTCCAAGCACAAATATTAATGACAAGAAAGATAAATGACTAAAAGCCGAATGTTATGAGACTTAGCCACTCATGTTAGCTAAAATCTGCATAATTGCAAAGAAAGACATTGAAACTAGCTAGAAATTTAAGAATATGAGAGAGTGTTTGAAGTATATTCAAGTGTGTCCAAGTGTGTTGTTAACTCCTCTCAAATGCTCTATTTATAGTCCTCAAATGGCCCTGAAGAGATCTCAGTTCGGATTAATCAAATGGTGAAAACCCCATGCTCTAAAAGTTGATTTGCTGGAAGATTCCTGCTGCACATGGCTTACAGAAAGAGCACGACTCGTGCATATATGAGCACGACTCGTGCCAACCAAAGTACAATGCTATTTTTGACATCCCAGGATGAGCACGACTCGTGCTTATTTACTCTTTCAAAGAGCACGACTCGTGCTCCTTGAACAGGGGGCTTTTAGATCTAATTCTTCCGTTTCTCGCCCGATTTGCTTGAAACTTGGTGTGAGGCTTCCTTTTGACATTGTATGGTGGCCCATATTTTTTAATGCCTGCAAAACATACCATTTTATACAAACAAATGATTTTTGCTCCAAAATGAACACATTAGACCGAAAACATGCATATAGCATGTTTTAAAGGCAATAAACGATGTTGAATGCGGTAAATAAACGTGCAAAAAGGTGTATAATTATACACCTATCAAGTGCCTTGGCTTTGACTTAGACATAGGAACATACAACAATTTCACTTTTATCAGTGACAGACAAAAGGTATACCTTTTTTATATTTGAAACGTTAGTAACTTAATCATACAATTTAGGGGTTCGTCCTAGCACTTGCAAAAGTGTTCCCTTCAGCTGAGCATAGGTTTTGTGTGAGGCACGTGTTGGAGAACATGAGTTGCATTGGAAGGGTAAACCATTGAAGGAGTACTTATGTAAATGTGCTCGAGCATCAACAGCTCAAGAATTCAATAAGGCAATGTAGGAGTTCCACCAATACAACAAACAAGTGTATACTTGGTTGAAATGCATCCCCCTAAGCATTGGAGTCGCAACCATTTCTCAGGTAAGTTGTGTCATACTTGAAATACATGTTATAGGTTTAGTAATCAACTATGGTGACTTATACATGGAAACCTTATGTAATTGGCAGGCAGGGCACATTCAGACATCCTTTTGACCAACTTATGTGAAGTTTTCAATGATAAGATTGTAGATGGAAGAGACAGACCAAGGCACCAGGTCCTTTAACCCATACTGCTTACGTAATACTTGATAAACATAATGATGAGGCCTCAAGATGTACCTGTATTTATAATGGGAACTGGAAATTTCAAGTAACAGATGACTACTATGAGCAATTTGTGGTAGATATGGCATAGAAGACATGCAGCTACAGAAACTAGGATCTTACAGGTATCCCATGTAAACATGCAATTGATGCGTTATGGGACTAGGCTGAGAACGGGGAGCAAGTGCAACAACCAGAACAGCTTGTCTATCCATGTTATACTTTGGAGACATAGAGAAAGATGTATAACTATACAATAGAGCCCATCAATGGCCCACAACTATGGCCAACATCTAGAGATGGCAAAAATAACCGTATCCGACGGATACCCGAAACCCGAAACCGAATTTAACGGATAACTCCCCGAGTTGATCGGGGATGGGGACGGGGACGGATAATACCCGATATGAAAATCGGGGATGGAGGCGGGGATGGTTCTACCTGTCGGGTACCCATAACCGTAACCGAAACCGACCCCGTTGGATACCCGATTATATATATATATATATATATATATATATATATATATATATATATATATATATATATATATATATATATATATATATATATATATATATATATATATATATATATATATATATATATATATATATATATATATATATATATACACACACACACACGTCATACGTTTAGACGTAAAAACCAACGACCAAAGTCCAAAACTCTAAATTCTCTAATTAACTTATTTAATTTACGAAACATGAAAGTACTAATTACTAACTCTAATAAATTAGCGCCTCATCCGCTCCTTCTAAATTTTTGTTTTTGTGTGACACCAATTATAATCAAACGAGGCCGCTTTCCGATTATAGTTACAATTTGGAAATTTGTAGTTATTTACATAAAATTTCAAAAACTTGTAGCGGTGAAAAATACCCGATTATCCGTTGGGGATCCCCGTTCCCCATTGGGGATGGAGATGGGGACGAATTTTTAATACCCGACGGTTATGGGGTGGATATAGGGATGAGGGCGGGGATACAGTTATGGGGATGGGGAATGCAATCCCCGGTATACCCGCCCCCGTTGCCATCTCTACCAACATCTGAATGTCCAACTACGTTGGTTCCACCTAAACATAATAAGCAGGTATGCACCCACTATTTTTCTACCGTATTTACAAAATGAAAGCCTTTTATAAAAGCACTTTGTATTATGCAACGTTGTAGGTTGGAAGGACAAAGGTGAAAATAAGAAGGAGTGAGGGGGAATGAGGGAGTCAACAAACACAGTCTGCTAAGAATGGCACTAAGTTATCCAGAAAGTACATTACCATTAATTGAGGAAAATGTCATAACCCTCGACACAATTCCAGGTCATGTAAAGGTCAAGGTGGTGGTGGACCACTGGCTCAAACTTCTTCATCAAGGACTGCAGCCGGTCGTGGTAGAGGGACATGTACAAGTGCTACAGGAGGTTTGCCTATAGGATCAAACAACTATGAAGGTGGTAGAGGTGGTGCGGTTGTTGGAAGTGGTGCACGTGGCAGAAGAGGTGCTGGAGGGACAACCAGATATGAGGTTGGGATTAGGGGACCTAATGTTTAAGGAAATGCATGAAGGTTAGAATGTTGGTTTGGTAAACTTGATCTCCAATGACTAGTTTAAGTGTGTTTGTGTAATGTTTGTAACTATATCTAAAAGACTGTATTAGGTAGACCTACGTAGTTTAATTCGTGTTGTTTGTGTTCATATGGTAACTTTGTGACCCTGAACCAAGATGACTAGTTTTGTGTGATGTTATGTAGCAGTGGTATTCTATGTAATAGTCGTTTATGGTTTCGAATGATATATACTAGGTATTTGTGAAATTTTGTTGTTCTGTCTTCGTAGATCATAAAGTTTTTATTTAAAGAACGTGTAACTTGAATGTTGTTCCACTTGTGAGGAGTAATGAAAACGTTAACAACCATGTATACATTTTGTGTACACATATTAAGAGGTTTATGACAATGCGAAATAATATTCATGAATGGCTTATTTAGCCTCTGAAGCGATTTTGAGCATAAGATAACAACTTGTGTAAACATCAACATATGAGGGCCCTTAGGTTATTGACATTGACTGGAATATGAGAACTATTGTAATGCAAGCAAAACATTTATTTGTCAATTACGTACACGAAGATCTGATTCCAGGAAAGTAATATAACTATATGTTCATATAACCATAATCAAAGTTCCCAATTTACATTCATCCTATAGCGTACCATACGTACAAACGATCTCCATACGTTTCGTTTTACATCCACTACCATTTACCATCTAAACAACATCAAAATATGGTTCTTAACCAAAGTTTCCAAAAACCCTAAACACGGTGCTTAACCACACCTTCTAAAAACCTGTTAAACTAAAACCCTTCCAACACCGCCTATGTTACTGAACACCACCCACCTGCTAACCGAACATTGTGAAAAGGGCAAAGACGATGAACAGTGTCCATGACACCACCAACATGATTTTGTACTTCATTGCAGCTTCTAGGTCGGTGATATCGCGTAAATTATACACATTTTCCGGGCGATATCGGTATCATTTTAGTATAGTTTCGTACATTTCTTAAAATAAATATTCCTGATTTGCTTAAAAATACATTTTGTAGCTAAAAGACACGTATGGAGCAAAAGATCGGATTTGACAAGAGTTTTGAGCTTAAAAAGAAACCAAGTGCAAAAGTGAAATCAGCCAGGGCGCACCCCGCCCACTCCATAGGCGCACCCCGCCCAGGAAGATGCCAGATACCGACATGCTGGCCTACTTGATGTTAAAATAATGAAGCGTGGGTGCATCCAATGATTCAACCGGGTTGCCTAACATGTGCAAGGGCGCACCACGCCTGACCTTTGGGCGCACCGCGCCCCAGATCCAATCTGAAAAGCGAACTATCACGTGGCCTTTCCAGCGATAAAGGCTGCCAGATCTCGTCCACTAAGGCGCACCCCGCCCTCATATAGGCGCACCGCGCCTGGAGACTTCGCCTGCTATAAATAGAAGACCATGGACGACCATTTGGAGGACCATGGTTAGAATACAAGAGAGAAATCAGTGAATTCATATTTGATAGTTATTATATTTCGTGTATTTCAACATTTAATGTATGATGAGTGTATTTGAGTGTTATTTACATTACAAGAAGGAGCGGAGATCATCATTGTAGCAAGGATTCATCGAATTTAACCGGTTGGTATCTTTTATCATGTATTCTTCATATTGTTATTGTATACTTGATACCATGCTAGGCTAGATTCCCTGTAGCTTTTGCCTAGGTGATGTTGATTCGTTAATATAAATATGTGTTGATTTAGTTCTTGATTCGAGTTTAAAATCGGTTAGGATATATAATTTGCATGCTATACATATTGAATGTGATTAAAGTTTATAATCTTGATAGCCATCTTCATATGATTAAAGTTTATTGACCATTTAAACATATTGATCATATGAACCATTTTGATGTGTAATTGACACTTATATATCATTGGACTAGTTATTGACCATTTAACTAGGGAAGTTATTTTAGCTATAAACTTGATTAGTGAAATAAAACTTATATCATATTTAGTTACAACTCATGACCATTGATTGTATGATCATATCACTATGACCATTAGGGTATGGCCTATGTTCGCATGCTAGATTATATTAATTATTCGTGATTATAAGTTAGTTAGTTGCATGACCATTGTGCTATATTAACTTAGAAATTATAGAATTGGTGACTTGACCATATGATCCTACCACTTAATGCTACCTATTTTAACTCATTGCACATAATCAAAACTAGTCAACCTAGATTTATATGAATCAACAAATCCTAGGCGAAAGCTTCCCTTGTTATAATTTGATCATATTATCTCTTTATTGTTGTGTTGTTACGATAGTTGTTATTTATTATTTCGCCTATTTCACAAGCATCCAAAACTTAGTTTTACGAGTTTTTACTAAAACTCGCCTCTAAACTGTTTGATTGATAATTTAAGACTTTAAATTAATTAATAATTCCCTGTGGAAAATTCGATCCCTTTTACTTGCCTAATCTATACTATTAAATGACCGAGTAATACTTGCTCGTAAGTCTAATAGTCATATAATTAGGTAGATGAATTGATTTAAGACTTTGTAAACATTACAACTACAAGTGAGTTGTTTCAAAACTTGCATGTATTTCTCTATGTTTGTTTACTAAATAATTTTAAGACCCGCTTGCAATTTATTTAGTTATTTCAAACTAAATTGATTATCAATCCAACTATCATGCTAGTAATTCTACTTACGAGAACGGTGTCAGAATAGACAGATTCGGTTTGGTTGTTGGATTTTCGAAAGGTCATTGACCGAAAGAGTCCTGCCTCCCTACTGTCCTGCCTGGCCGTTCTTTATTTGATAGTCAACGCATTATAGTGGATTTGATAAGATATTCAGTTGTTATAACTAATTGATTACATAAAGGTTTTAAAGGGTTTTAATTTTTTTTATTCCATTTGTTATTTTTTATTTTTATTTTTATTTTATTTTATTTTTATTAATATTAATTTTTTTTATATAAAAAAAAATTTCAAATTTTAAAATTATTTAATTCTTTTAATATATATATATATATATATATATATATATATATATATATATATATATATATATATATATATATATATATATATATATATATATATATAAAATTCAAATTTTAAAATTATTTAATTCTTTTAAATATATATATATATATATATATATATATATATATATATATTTAAAAAAAAAAAAGAAAGAAACGCACCCTACTTGCAAACAGTTTCTAATGTGCAGTTTATGACCCGAAGTTCACAACCGAACATTATACCGGCACTGAACGAACCAGAACGTGAATTTAACATCAGGAGAAAAACAAGAAGAAGTATATTCCCAAAAGAAGAACCAATAGAAGAAATGGCAGCCCCAGTTAACGAACCAGAACCAACCTTGAAAGCATACTACAACCGAGCAAGAGACGGAACAGGACCAAGCCTCATACGCCCAAAAATTCCTGAAAATGCAAATTTTGAGCTTAAAGGCCATTACCTTTCCGCTCTAAAAGGCATTACTTTCAAAGGGACGGAAGACGAAGATCCAGTCGAACACATCGAGCAAGTAACGGAAATAACTGATTGTTTCAACATTCCTGGAATTTCCTCAGATGCAATCATGTTACGAATTTTCCCAATGACACTACGCGAAGGTGCAAAGAAATGGTTAAAGAGACTACCTCCAGGTTCCATCACTACCTGGGACGGATTAAAATATGATTTCATTGAAGAATACACTCCACCTTCCAAAATCAATAAAATGAAAGCAAAAATTCAAAACTTCCTTCAAGACGAAGATGAAACTTTGTACCAAGCATGGAGTCGATTCAAAGAACTGATTCAAGATTGTCCACAACACGATATGGACAAACATCAGAAAGTACAGAAGTTCTATGATTGCATCAATACACAAACCAGACAATTACTCGACGGGCGAGGACCACTCATAAACCTAACCGCCACAGATGCTTACGAAAGAATTGAGGAACTTGCAAAACATTCCCACCACTACCATTCCTCAAGAGATCCGTCATGTCGAAGGAAGCTAAAGGAAGAAGCAGTGGAAGGAATGTCAGCCATACATAACCGACTGGACCAATTTGGGAGAGACCTCAAGAAAATGAATCAAAGCATCCATGCCATCGCGGTAGGATGTGACAACTGCAGCGGTCCTCACCTACAAAAAGACTGTCCTTACGATGAAGACGGTAACAAGAAAGCAGATGCTTGTTACTCATCCGGAGATAGATTCGACTACCCGATACGAAGAAATAACTGGCGGGGAGGAAATGATTTTTACAACCAACAACAGAGGCAACAACCACCATTCGAACGCCATCAACAACCCTATAATCAACATAAACAGCCACCACCAGGATTTAACCCACAACATACCCAAGAAAAGAAGCCAAGTTTAGAAGACATTTTGGGCAAATTTATGGAAGGAACAGAAAAGAGACACTCAGCAACCGAAGTTCAACTGAGAAATCAAGCAGCCTCCATTCAAAACATCGAAAACCAAATTGGTCAAATATCCAAAGTTTTGCAAGATAGATTACCAGGGACGCTTCCCACCAACACCGAGCCGAACCCACGAGCCTAAGCAAAAGCAATAACTACCAGAAGCGGTAAAATCATCCCACCAGCAGTCATGGAACCCGAAATTAATTCAACTCCTGAATCAAACATAGGTACAGCGGAGAATGAGCATACAAAGGGTGAAGGAACAAAAGAAACATCCTCACCAGAGCCACATCAACCAACCATTCCATTTCCTCAACGGTTGAAGAAAGAGAAAGAAGAAAAAGAATTCAAGAAATTCCTTGAACACCTAAAGCAGCTCAGCATCAACATTCCTTTCGTTGATGCAATCACACAAATGCCAAAATACGCCAAATTCCTCAAGGACCTTCTCACTAACCGCAAGAAAATGGAAGAAGTGTCATTGGTCACATTAAGTGAAAAATACTACGCTATGATGATGAAAAACTTACCAGAGAAAGTGGGAGATCCCGGCGGTTTACATCTTCCTTGCACATTTGGAAACCATGCTAGTAGCTATGGTTTAGCAGACTTAGGCGCTAGTATAAATTTAATGCCATATTCATTCTACAAGAAACTGAATTTACCATAACCGAAACCCGTTCGAATGGCAATTAATCTTGCTAATAAGGCGGTAACTTATCCTAGAGGTATTGTAGAAGATCTCCTTGTTAAAGTTGACAAATTTGTTTTTCCTATAGATTTTGTCATACTGGATATGGAGGAAGATGATGAAGTTCCCATTCTTCTCGGAAGACCCTTTTTGGCCACAGCAAGAGCTTTAATAGACGTCCATGACACAAAACTAACCATTAGGGTTGGCACTGACGCCATCACCTTTGGCATGGAAGACTGTGTCATCACTCATCGTCGAGTGTTTGATCGTGTGGTCCATGCCAAAGGTGATCACGAATACACTTATCATACATTAAATGTTGAAATACACGAAATATAATAACTATCAAATATGAATTCACTGATTTCTCTCTTGTATTCTAACAATGATAGTTATTATATTTCGTGTATTTCAACATTTAATGTATGATAAGTGTATTTGAGTGTTATTTACATTACAAGAAGGAGCGGAGATCATCATTGTAGCAAGGATTCATCGAATTTAACCGGTTGGTATCTTTTATCATGTATTCTTCATATTGTTATTGTAAACTTGATACCATGCTAGGCTAGATTCCCTGTAGCTTTTGCCTAGGTGATGTTGATTCGTTAATATAAATATGTGTTGATTTAGTTCTTGATTCGAGTTTAAAATCGGTTAGGATATATAATTTGCATGCTATACATATTGAATGTGATTAAAGTTTATAATCTTGATAGCCATCTTCATATGATTAAAGTTTATTGACCATTTAAACGTATTGATCATATGAACCATTTTGATGTGTAATTGACACTTATATATCATTGGACTAGTTATTGACCATTTAACTAGGGAAGTTATTTTAGCTATAAACTTGATTAGTAAAATAAAACTTATATCATATTTAGTTACAACTCATGACCATTGATTGTATGATCATATCACTATGACCATTAGGGTATGGCCTATGTTTGCATGCTAGATTATATTAATTATTCGTGATTATAAGTTAGTTAATTGCATGACCATTGTGCTATATTAACTTAGAAATTATAGAATTGGTGACTTGACCATATGATCCTACCACTTAATGCTACCTATTTTAACTCATTGCACATAATCAAAACTAGTCAACCTAGATTTATATGAATCAACAAATCCTAGGCGAAAGCTTCCCTTGTTATAATTTGATCATATTATCTCTTTATTGTCGTGTTGTTACGATAGTTGTTATTTATTATTTTGCCTATTTTACAAGCATCCAAAACTTAGTTTTACGAGTTTTTACTAAAACTCGCCTCTAAACCGTTTGATTGATAATTTAAGACTTTAAATTAATTAATAATTCCCTGTGGAAAATTCGATCCCTTTTACTTGCCTAATCTATACTATTAAATGACCGAGTAATACTTGCTCGTAAGTCTAATAGTCATATAATTAGGTAGATAAATTGATTTAAGACTTTGTAAACATTACAACTACAAGTGAGTTGTTTTGAACACAACAAGTTTTTGGCGCCGTTGCCGGGGAATTATTTAATTAATTTTATTGTTTACAATTGTTAGTCAATCGATCCTTTTTACGGTTTCTACCGTGGAAAGTTAAAATTTCACGTTTGTTTCAAAACTTTCATGTATTTCTCTATGTTTGTTACTAAATAATTTTAAGACCCGCTTGCAATTTATTTAGTTGTTTCAAACTAAATTGATTATCAATCCAACTATCATGCTAGTAATTCTACTTACGAGAACGGTGTCAGAATAGACAGATTCGGTTTGGTTGTTGGATTTTCGAAAGGTCATTGACCGAAAGAGTCCTGCCTCCCTACTGTCCTGCCTGGCCGTTCTTTATTTGATAGTCAACGCATTATAGTGGATTTGATAAGATATTCGGTTGTTATAACTGATTGATTACATAAAGGTTTTAAAAGTGTTAAACTTTTTGTTCAATCTTTTTTATTTTGTATAAAAAAAAGAATATATAAAAAAAATAATAATATATTTTATTTTAAATAAAAAAAAAGAGAAACACACCCAACTTGCAAACAGTTTCTAATGTGCAGTTTATGACCCGAAGTTCACAACCAAACATCATACCTGCATTGAACGAACCAGAACGTGAATTTAACATCAGGAGAAAAACAAGAAGAAGCATATTCCCAAAAGAAGAACCAATAGAAGAAATGGCAGCCCCAGTTAACGAACCAGAACCAACCTTGAAAGCATACTATAACCGAGCAAGAGACGGAACAGGACCAAGCCTCATACGCCCAAAAATTCCTGAAAATGCAAATTTTGAGCTTAAAGGCCATTACCTTTCCGCTCTAAAAGGAATTACTTTCAAAGGGACGGAAGAAGAAGATCCAGTCGAACACATCGAGCAAGTCACGGAAATAACTGATTGTTTCAACATTCCAGGAATTTCCTCAGATGCAATCATGTTACGAATTTTTCCAATGACACTACGCGAAGGTGCAAAGAAATGGTTAAAGAGACTACCTCCAGGTTCCATAACTACCTGGGACGGATTAAAAGAAGATTTTATTGAAGAATACACTCCACCTTCCAAAATCAATAAAATGAAAGCAAAAATTCAAAACTTCCTTCAAGACGAAGATGAAACTTTGTACCAAGCATGGAGTCGATTCAAAGAATTGATTCAAGATTGTCCACAACACGATATGGACAAACATCATAAAGTACAGAAGTTCTATGATTGCATCAATACACAAACCAGACAATTACTCGACGGGCGAGGACCACTCATAAACCTAACCGCCACTGATGCTTACGAAAGAATTGAGGAACTTGCAAAACATTCCCACCACTACCATTCCTCAAGAGATCCGTCATGTCGAAGGAAGCTAAAAGAAGAAGCAGTGGAAGGAATGTCAGCCATACATAACCGATTGGACCAATTTGGGAGAGACCTCAAGAAAATGAATCAAAACATTCATGCCATCACGGTAGGATGTGACAACTTCAGCGGTCCTCACCTTCAAAAAGACTGTCCTTACGATGAAGACGGTAACAAGAAAGCAGATGCTTGTTACTCATCCGGAGACAGATTCGACTACCCGATACGAAGAAATAACTGGCGGGGAGGAAATGATTTTTACAACCAACAACAGAGGCAACAACCACCATTCGAACGCCACCAACAACCCTATAATCAACATAAACAGCCACCACCAGGATTTAACCCACAACATACCCAAGAAAAGAAGCCAAGCTTAGAAGACATATTGGGCAAATTTATGGAAGGATCAGAAAAGAGACACACAGCAACTGAAGTTCAACTGAGAAATCAAGCAGCTTCCATTCAAAACATCGAGAACCAAATTGGCCAGATATCTAAAGTTTTGCAAGAAAGACTACCAGGAACGCTTCCCACCAGCACCGCGCCGGTCAGGAAAATTGCGGGTGATAAGGTGTGGATATTCGATGGGTTACCCCATACTTATTTAAAGCATTTTCCATTTGTTTGTTGCAAAAATGAGTACCCCTATCGCTTATAAGAGCTTTAGGGACACCGAAACGTGCAAAAATGGTTTTCAAAAATTTAACCACACCTCGAGCATCATTTGTGGGTAAAGCTTTTGCTTCAGCCCACTTTGATACGTAGTCAACCGCAACCAATATATATTTGTTTCCTTGGGAATTAGGAAAAGGTCCCATAAAGTCAATACCCCATACATCGAAAATTTCACATACCTGTATAGAATGCAATGGCATTTCATTTTTGGAGGAGATATTACCCGCTCGCTGACACGGATCGCATGTCTTTACGAAAGTTGTTGCGTCCTTGAAGATTGTGGGCCAATAAAAGCCTGCTTCAAACACCTTTCACGCGGTGTAATTCGCTCCATGATGTCCACCTGTAGGTCCTTGATGGCATTGCTTAAGTATGTCTTGAATTTCCTTCCCGTGTACGCACCTCCTTATGATGTTATCCGGACATGAGCGAAAAAGGTGTGGCTCATCCCACAGGTAGTACTTGATGTCTGCAAAGAACTTCTTCTTCTATTGATGAGTAAGCCCTCCGATCAGCACTTTGGCTGCAAGGTAGTTCACAATGTCCGCATACCAAGGGGTTTCCATTTTAACATGAATTGACATTACATGTTCTTCAGGGAAGGAGTCGTTTACTTCCTTTTCTTTTCTCGCCTCCTGCTCCGCATTCTCCAGTCTTGACAAATGATCTGCTGCCAAATTCTCGGATCCTTTCTTGTCTTGAATTTCAATATCAAATTCTTGTAACAGCAAGACCCAACGAATTAAGCGGGGTTTGGCATCTTGCTTGTTGAACAGGTACTTGATTGCTGAGTGATCTGTATAGACAATGGTTTTTGATAAAATTAGATAAGGTCTAAATTTATCAAAAGCATACACTACTGCCAGGAGTTCTTTTTCAGTGGTAGTGTAGTTTTCTTGGGCAGGATTCAGAGTTTTGCTGATGTAGTAAATTGGCTTGAACTTCTTGTCGATTCTTTGGCCTAGGACGGCTCCCAATGCGATATCACTTGCGTCTGTCATCAGTTCAAACGGTAGATTCCAGTCTGGGCCGATCATTATTGGAGCAGTGGTTAATTTAAGCTTCAAAAATTCAAAAGCATTAACACATTCATCATTGAAATCAAATTTTACATCATTTTGTAAAAGTTGTGTTAAAGGTTTTGTTATTTTAGAAAAATCTTTTATAAACCTCCGGTAAAAACCGGCATGTCCCAAGAAGCTTCTGACTCCTTTCACGTTGGTCGGTGGTGGAAGTTTAGCAATCACTTCCACTTTTGCTATGTCGACTTCAATCCCTCTACCCGACACTTTGTGGCCCAAGACTATTCCCTCTTTAACCATGAAATGGCATTTCTCCCAATTGAGCACTAGATTGGTTTCTTCACATCGTTTAAGCATTTTGTCTAGATTAGACAAACAGTTTGTAAATGAGTCACCAAATAGCGAGAAGTCATCCATGAAGACCTCCATGGAGTTTTCCATCATGTCATGGAAGATTGCTGAGACACATCTTTGAAAAGTGGCTGGAGCATTGCATAGACCAAAAGGCATTCTTCGGTATGCGAAGATTCCTAGAGGGCAAGTGAACGTGGTCTTTTCTTGATCTTATGGGTCAATGGGAATCTGAAAATAACCTGAAAAACCATCCAAGAAACAGTAATATGCTTTTCCTGATAATCGTTCTAGCATTTGATCCATGAAGGGAAGAGGAAAATGGTCTTTTCGTGTTGCATCGTTTAATTTGCGATAATCGATGCACACCCGCCATCCTGTCACTGTTCTGGTAGGTATAACTTCATTCTTCTCGTTGGTAATGACGGTTATCCCTCCTTTCTTTGGAACGACGTGGATTGGGCTCACCCATTTGCTGTCAGAGATTGGGTAGATGATACCGGCATCAAGTAGCTTCATGATTTCTTTATCGACCACTTCTTGCATCTTTGGGTTAAGCCTTCTTTGATGTTGGGCTGTTGGCTTTGAATCTTCTTCCATCAGTATCTTGTGAGAACAAATGGTTGGACTTATTCCCTTGATGTCTGAGATGCTCCATGCGATGGCATTTTTCCTTCTCTTGAGAACTTTCATAAGCTCTTCTCTTTCTTCTTGGCTCAATTCAGCTGAAATGACAACAGGGTATTCTTTAGTATCAGACAAAAATGCATACTCCAAATGGTTTGGAAGTATTTTCAATTCTGGGATGCTCTGGTTCTTTGGCGATTTTTGTTTTGGAAGTACAGTTTCTTCCCGTTCAGCGAAATGTGGTTCATCTTTCAACAGTTCTTCAAGCTCCTTCAGATCCTTCTCAGGGTCGAATGACTTCTCAGCAAGTTGCATTTCGTGACTATGGCTATCTTCTTGTATGGCTCTGGCTTCTTCTTCCAATAGTAAGTCGAAAGTGTCAATATGGAAGACTGTGTCATCACTCATCGTCGAGTGTTTGATCGTGTGGTCCATGCCAAAGGTGATAGCGTCAGTGCCAACCCGAATGGTTAGTTTTGTGTCATGGACGTCTATTAAAGCTCTTGCTGTTGCTAAAAAGGGTCTTCCGAGAAGAATGGGGACTTCATCATCTTCCTCCATATCCAAAATGACAAAATCTACAGGAAAAACAAATTTGTCAACTTTTACAAGAAGATCTTCTACAATTCCTCTAGGATAAGTAACCGCCTTATTAGCAAGATTAATTGCCATTCGAACGGGTTTTGGTTCTGGTAAATTCAGTTTCTTGTAGAATGAATATGGCATTAAATTTATACTAGCGCCTAAGTCTGCTAAACCATAGCTACTAGCATGGTTTCCAAATGTGCAAGGAAGATGTAAACCGCCTGGATCTCCCACTTTCTCTGGTAAGTTTTTCATCATCATAGCGTAGCATTTTTCACTTAATGTGACCAATGACACTTCTTCCATTTTCTTGCGGTTAGTGAGAAGGTCCTTGAGGAATTTGGCGTATTTTGGCATTTGTGTGATTGCATCAACGAAAGGAATGTTGATGCTGAGCTGCTTTAGGTGTTCAAGGAATTTCTTGAATTCTTTGTCTTCTTTCTCTTTCTTCAACCGTTGAGGAAATGGAATGGTCGGTTGATGTGGCTCTGGTGAAGATGTTTCTTTTGTTCCTTCACCCTTTGTATGCTCATTCTCCGCTGTACCTATTTTTGATTCAGGAGTTGAATTAATTTCGGGTTCCATGACTGCTGGTGGGATGATTTTACCGCTTCTGGTAGTTATTGCTTTTGCTTGGGCTCGTGGGTTCGGCTCGATGTGAACGCCTTCCTCATATCGCTTAAGTCTGTGTCCGTTCACTTTGAAAGTCTCTCCTCCTTCCTTAAAAAGATCCACAGCCCCGTGTGGATACACTTCTTTGATGGTGAACGGACCATACCATCTTGTCCTCAGCTTTCCAGGGAAAAGTCTTAAACGTGAATTGTAAAGTAAGACTTTTTCCCCGGGTTGGAAATCTTTGTTTCCTTTTAACCTTGAGTCGTGCCACCTTTTGATATTTTCTTTGTAAATCGCTGAATTTTCGTATGCGTCATTTCGCAGTTCATTTAGCTCATTTAATTGACACAAACGGTTAGTACTGACACGCGGGTGCAATTGGAATATCAGACAAACTTGTTGTGTTCAAAACAACTCACTTGTAGTTGTAATGTTTACAAAGTCTTAAATCAATTCATCTACCTAATTATATGACTATTAGACTTACGAGCAAGTATTACTCGGTCATTTAATAGTATAGATTAGGCAAGTAAAAGGGATCGAATTTTCCACAGGGAATTATTAATTAATTTAAAGTCTTAAATTATCAATCAAACAGTTTAGAGGCGAGTTTTAGTAAAAACTCGTAAAACTAAGTTTTGGATGCTTGTGAAATAGGCGAAATAATAAATAACAACTATCGTAACAACACAACAATAAAGAGATAATATGATCAAATTATAACAAGGGAAGCTTTCGCCTAGGATTTGTTGATTCATATAAATCTAGGTTGACTAGTTTTGATTATGTGCAATGAGTTAAAATAGGTAGCATTAAGTGGTAGGATCATATGGTCAAGTCACCAATTCTATAATTTCTAAGTTAATATAGCACAATGGTCATGCAACTAACTAACTTATAATCACGAATAATTAATATAATCTAGCATGCGAACATAGGCCATACCCTAATGGTCATAGTGATATGATCATACAATCAATGGTCATGAGTTGTAACTAAATATGATATAAGTTTTATTTCACTAATCAAGTTTATAGCTAAAATAACTTCCCTAGTTAAATGGTCAATAACTAGTCCAATGATATATAAGTGTCAATTACACATCAAAATGGTTCATATGATCAATATGTTTAAATGGTCAATAAACTTTAATCATATGAAGATGGCTATCAAGATTATAAACTTTAATCACATTCAATATGTATAGCATGCAAATTATATATCCTAACCGATTTTAAACTCGAATCAAGAACTAAATCAACACATATTTATATTAACGAATCAACATCACCTAGGCAAAAGCTACAGGGAATCTAGCCTAGCATGGTATCAAGTATACAATAACAATATGAAGAATACATGATAAAAGATACCAACCGGTTAAATTCGATGAATCCTTGCTACAATGATGATCTCCGCTCCTTCTTGTAATGTAAATAACACTCAAATACACTCATCATACATTAAATGTTGAAATACACGAAATATAATAACTATCAAATATGAATTCACTGATTTCTCTCTTGTATTCTAACCATGGTCCTTAAAATGGTCGTCCATGGTCTTCTATTTATAGCAGGCGAAGTCTCCAGGCGCGGTGCGCCTATATGAGGGCGGGGTGCGCCTTAGTGGACGAGATCTGGCAGCCTTTATCGCTGGAAAAGCCTGGAGACTTCGCCTGCTATAAATAGAAGACCATGGACGACCATTTGGAGGACCATGGTTAGAATACAAGAGAGAAATCAGTGAATTCATATTTGATAGTTATTATATTTCGTGTATTTCAACATTTAATGTATGATGAGTGTATTTGAGTGTTATTTACATTACAAGAAGGAGCGGAGATCATCATTGTAGCAAGGATTCATCGAATTTAACCGGTTGGTATCTTTTATCATGTATTCTTCATATTGTTATTGTATACTTGATACCATGCTAGGCTAGATTCCCTGTAGCTTTTGCCTAGGTGATGTTGATTCGTTAATATAAATATGTGTTGATTTAGTTCTTGATTCGAGTTTAAAATCGGTTAGGATATATAATTTGCATGCTATACATATTGAATGTGATTAAAGTTTATAATCTTGATAGCCATCTTCATATGATTAAAGTTTATTGACCATTTAAACATATTGATCATATGAACCATTTTGATGTGTAATTGACACTTATATATCATTGGACTAGTTATTGACCATTTAACTAGGGAAGTTATTTTAGCTATAAACTTGATTAGTGAAATAAAACTTATATCATATTTAGTTACAACTCATGACCATTGATTGTATGATCATATCACTATGACCATTAGGGTATGGCCTATGTTCGCATGCTAGATTATATTAATTATTCGTGATTATAAGTTAGTTAGTTGCATGACCATTGTGCTATATTAACTTAGAAATTATAGAATTGGTGACTTGACCATATGATCCTACCACTTAATGCTACCTATTTTAACTCATTGCACATAATCAAAACTAGTCAACCTAGATTTATATGAATCAACAAATCCTAGGCGAAAGCTTCCCTTGTTATAATTTGATCATATTATCTCTTTATTGTTGTGTTGTTACGATAGTTGTTATTTATTATTTCGCCTATTTCACAAGCATCCAAAACTTAGTTTTACGAGTTTTTACTAAAACTCGCCTCTAAACTGTTTGATTGATAATTTAAGACTTTAAATTAATTAATAATTCCCTGTGGAAAATTCGATCCCTTTTACTTGCCTAATCTATACTATTAAATGACCGAGTAATACTTGCTCGTAAGTCTAATAGTCATATAATTAGGTAGATGAATTGATTTAAGACTTTGTAAACGTTACAACTACAAGTGAGTTGTTTTGAACACAACAAGTCGGCTTCGAGCCTTGCGATTTCCTCTAGCATCTTGCGTCTGGCTAGTAAAAGACTAGGGATGATCATCATCACCCTCCTGCAAATCGGAGGATCGGACCATCCAACGAACTCGTAACGGCTACATCTCTAAAAGCGTTTTCCTGGTTTTAGTTAGTCCATGACGTACAAATCGAAGCCTGGGTACCACAGCTACACATCACCATCCTTCGTTACTTTCGTTTCCAAGAAATCTCCTGGGAGTGATTACAGTTGCAGAATATCGAGTAAGCGTATCATTGGATTTCGTAGCATTAATAATCAGTTGGTACCCAAGAGAAATGACTATTTTGCCCCCACGTGAGGGACACTCGACTAACTTAACGCCAGGGTTTTTATCATCATCACCCTCCTGCAAATCGGAGGATCGGACCATCCAACGAACTCGTAACGGCTAAATCTCCAAAAGCGTCTTCCCGGGTTTCGGTTAGTCCATGACGTACAAATCGAAGCCTGGGTACTACAGCTGCACATCACCATCCTTCGTCACTTTCGTTTCCAAGAAATCGCCTGGGAGTGATTACAGTTGCAGAATATCGAGTAAGCGTATCATTGGATTTCGTAGCATTAATAATCAGTTGGTATCCAAGAGAAATGACTCTTTTGCCCCACGTGAGGGACACTTGACTGACTTAACGCCATGGTTTTTAACTGTAATGGCTCCAAGGACCATCTCTGCAACTTTTGGGTCACCACAGGGATCATGTATGTGGGATTTGAAAAGGTGGACTCCCATTGTAATTTATGAACAACCACATGGACCAAATCTGTAGTTTACTCTTTAAATTATTATTTCAAACGGTCTAAACAAGGATGTTTCATATATTTCATATATTTATATTCCACGGAAATTAAAATAATTTTAATATTATATTGTAGGTTCTATGCATTAAACAAACTTGTTAGGTAGCAGAATATGTATTTATTTTAATTGTTTGCTATAACAACTCAACAATTTATATAAACCGTTAATATAAACCGTTACAAAACGTCTTAGAAAACAGTGAATAAATAAGAAGACCTTGAAATATTGTTATATTAAATGATACACAATATATTTTGTTACCTCAAATTATTATACGAGAAACATTACATAAATCAACGAAAATATAAAAACATACTGTGTATTTCCTATTGTCCCATGACACTGTTGACATCTTTATATTTCCAGCACTAAACAAAAAAGGTTGGTGTAGCAAAACCACCAAACAAGATGTGGGGGACCTTTCGATATTTCTCATTTAAAAATTGTGTACATGCCATGCTCATTAATCACCTACCGAAAATCTCTTTTGGTAAAGCTCAATGTGGCATTTATGCCATGTATGGGTTGTGTTTTCCTGTGTTAGGGTTGTATTTTCAACATACAATCAGCTTTCATAGTTTATAACGTATGTAAGAATAAAGGATCTCGTTCCAAACATCAGGAACTCCCGGAAGACACCAATGTGTACAATCTGAATACGGAATCGGATTAGCCAATTCCTGTTCTGTTTGAGGAACCCAATGCCTTTTGTAAATAGAAGGGTGCCCGTCTTTCCGATACTGTGAAAGTTGTGTTATATTCAAAAGTTCAATCTTCAAGCCTTTATCTTCAAGATCTTGTACTATTGATTGCGCCGATCTCATTAGATCGGTATCCGTTCCCTTTGCCCAATACCCTTGTTTCATTATCGGCTCCGTTTCATTGAAGCAATTTTCTCCCATCGGTTTTCCCCAATCTTCACCCCTAGAAGTAGTTGTAGCAAATGATTAATAGGGGTAATATGGTAATTGACATGAGTAGATTGTTAAAAAATAACGAGTAATTGTAATGCGTACTCTTTGTGATCGGGTGAGAGGCTTATGAAGAACATTCTAGTCTTGGTGCGATTAAGGTGAGTTTCCAACCAATTCGACCATGTTTTTAAAGCCATCTCGTAGCGTGTAACCCTCACAGATTCGATGGAAGTTCTATTAGGATTTTCAAAAGATCCCCACCTAAACACCGAGTTTTTGGGTCAAACCTATCATATAAGAACTCAAGGCTACATGCATAGTGTAAAAACGTGTTGGCGAATTTGTTACACAGGACAATATATGTCACAAGTTGTACTGCGTTTTACATGCAATTCAGTGAAGCTGAGACTTATCTTTTTGGGACCTAAATTTTCAGTCCCACCGAAAAAGGTGATACTTGCTCTAGTCTGTGTAAAAAACATGAATACTCTGATAGCCCTAAAAAGTTTGTTCAGTTTTCATCTGGTATCATCCGGTACAGTCAGGTCAAGTTTTGTCCTGAACAAACTAGTTTTTATGTCTGAAGAAAAACTTACAAGAGGGTCATATTAGGCTCTAGCCACCACGTGTATGAATCAAAAATCAATATGTCAGCATCAATCCATTGTTTGGCATGCCTCTCAATGCTCTCGATCTTCATGATCCGATCATGTACACGATGATGGACCGGATCATCGCAGTTTGATTCCACCAACAATGGTTCCCAGTAAAAATCAATAGAAGCATTGAATTCCTTTCATGTCAATCAGTAAAATAAAATGAGACAAATCAGGTGAAACACCCGTATACATTATAAATTGTATCATACAAATGAGGGCATACCAAAAGAAATGAAAATGTTTTATATTTATGTATGATAATATCAGACCTATCACTTTTTCAATTTTTTTCTAATAACAAAATAACTGAAAATTCTCATATTTTTAGTGACAAATGTCCATGAATACTAAAAGAATGAGACAATATTTCTTACAGATGCTCTAAACGTGATCAATGACCCATGCCATTCTGCAACTTTATGAGACGGATCAGGGATCCATGAATCGATAAGACAAAGGAGCGAAACCCAATGGTTTTTGCCTAACGAGTCCCCAACAAAAACCATCCTCTTGTCCCTTAGCTTTTCCAACAGTGTTGTTCCATTAAACCTATAATTTATCCATGAAATTGTCAAAAGTTCAACTCGTGATGCACCATGTGTATTTTCTAATGCACGATGTACATCTCATTGATACGTTGCAGTTGAATTTTAGTTGTTTCTGTATTGGAATATGGTTTTACCTACTAACATAACAAAAATAACAAATCTCATGATGTATAGGGTGACTTTTACCTTATCGCATAACAATGAATTATGGTACTTACAGAAAACCAGAAAGTGTATACAAAATGTGCTATTATAGACGAAGCTAACCAAAAGCTGTTTAGAGTTGTATGTACAACAGAGCAATGCATATTTTAACCACTTCTGTCTTTCTGATGCCACAAAAAGTGTAGGCAGCCATAAAAATTTAGTTCAATTTAACAAGTCAAACACATCTATCTTTTTATATTAAATACGGCCTGGTTAAGCATTTGTTTGGATGGCTAAACGCTTAGTGGGGTTGTACTTATAGGCTTGTACCGTACGACTCCACATAAACATGGTACAAGTTTTATATACATCTTGTCATCTTTCTCGAGTTCCCAAACAATTGCCCAAAAAAAATTTACAGCCCCTTGATGCATCCAGTTAACTTCATGTTCTATTTTCTTAGGTAACCATTGCAATATGTATGAATGTTTATAGGATATGACGATATGTTATAACAATACACAGTACAACTCCTAATGCATGTATGCCAACTTTCGTGAGAGAGAGAGAGAGAGAGAGAGAGAGAGAGAGAGAGAGAGAGAACCTGGGAAGGTCACAGCCATGGGGCTGCCATCTCCAGAACTGATACTTGAAATCTTTTCTTCCAAATTTCTGGCATGCATAATCATCCGTCATGAAACGGCATTCTTTTTCCCTGTACAAAGGTCTAGATTTGTTATCATAAACCCAACTCCCGTTGAACAAATCGCAACCTTCAAACGAATAATCCTCCGCCGTTTTCGCTTCTCCAATAACATCAAACCTTATTCCACTGTCATCTCCACAAAAATAAACAACTCCGATGATCGCACCCATTACAAGCATGAACCCTACTGAACGATACCCATGAATCAATCTCTGTAGCTTTTCCATTACCTTCTTTCTCTTCTTGAAACTTTTCGAAACTTTGGGCACTAATGAGCTCCTATTTGAATCAAGAATAAAAGAAATTAAAATTCTTGGGAATGGAGTCGATGAAAAGAAGAAATGAACATCTTTTTGGTATTTGACTCATGCTGGTTGTTGATCCGTCCAAAATTCCATCCATTAACTGCTTCATTAGTTAACTAATCTAAAATCTAAATAAATTATATATACCTAATTTTCAGGCCTGCCCTGAGGTGGGGTGGGGGGGGGGGGGGGGGGGGGGGGCCGCTCAGCCCATGTCGTGAAGGGCCCAAAGTTTTATTTTGTCACGGTTCTGTCATTATCCGTCATCCGTCGCTAATTAGCATAATTTTTTTGTTTTTAATTCGTTGCTTATTATTTACATTTTTTTATTAAGTATCGAATCTTATCGTAGTATTAATAAATTTTGTTTATATATAAAACAGTCATATTTAGAGCTTATTTTTTACTTTTTGAATAGACCCTTCAAAATCAACGAACAGACCTACTAATTTTCTATGTTATTTTTCAAGATCTAGCTAAAATTTTGAATGTAGATCTATACCTATGATTTTTGCAGGTTAATACCTGTGAAAATCTAATGATATCCTAAGAAAATCCGTGGAGCTCAAAACAACAATATATAAGACAAAAAATCGTTAACTTTCATTTCCAGTGATAGATTTTTGTAGATCGTATCTGCGGAAAATCTAGATCTCACTTGCGAAAATGTGATTTTTGCAGATGATGACTTGCGAAATTCATATTTTCTTAGGTGGATCTATATTTTCGTAGATGTCATCTGCAAAAAGATGACAAAAGCCTGTATTTTCTTTATTCTTTTGTAAATCGTATTGTGCAAGTGTGTATCCGTATTGTGAAAATAAAAAATTTGTACCGTGAAAATCATACGCCATACAATACATAAAAATTGTTTTTATAAGAGATAATATTGTGAGAAAATTTCAGTAGATCTCTCTATCTGATATCATTTGTCTAAAAATGTCACATCTCAGCCTTTTTTTTCACTGAAATTACACATTTTCGCAGATGCGGTCTACGAAAATGTGTAATCTCTGCAAAAGAATGGTGAGATACGACATTTCGCAGATGTTACTTTGTGGAAAATGTGTAATCTTAGCCACATTTTAAGGTAGATACTAGAAAGAGTTAACGGTTGAAAGTTTAGAAGAGTTGCGAGTTGTTTGAAATTCCTGATTTCATATTTTCTAAAATGAAATTAAAAAAACGAAAGTAGAGTATTTTTATACTTTTTGTACAGGTCCCTACAAATTTCGTATAATGGTTGAGTTTTTCGCAGGTGATCACTTTCAAAAATCTCTAAAGCGACAACGTTGATATTTTCACAGTATCGACCTGAAAAAATCTTGACTATTTAGGTTTAGAAATGATTTTTTTGCTAAATATCGCAAAGTAGTCTAAGAAATTAGCTTAATTTGTCTTTTCCTTGTATGCGCACACACACACACACACACACACACACCACACACACACACACACACATATATATATATATATATATATATATATAAATATATATATATATATATATATTATATATATATATATATATATATATATATATATATATATATGGAAGTGTTTAAATGAGAACCACTAAAATGTTGAGAACCGTGAGAACCACTAATTCACTGTTTAATAAAAAATTTACGTTATAGTATTCACAGTTTAATAACTAGAAATTTTATTATATTGTGAATATTGTAAAACGTATTAAAAAAATAAGGAAATTTATTAAGTTTGATATATTTTCACATAATAAACAAGTGTGAAAAAACAAAAAAACGAAAAAAAAACATAATTCTTAATGTGTGAATATCGGTTCTCACGGTTCTTAACCTTTTAGTGGTTCTCATTTGAACCTAATCATATATATATATATATATATATATATATATATATATATATATATATATATATATATATATATATATATATATATATATATATATATATATATATATATATATATATATATATATTATATATATATATATATATATATATATATATATATATACTAGGCACATTTTAAGGGCCGTGCTCAGCACGGCCCACAGGGTGGTCTAAGGATTCATTTAAAACAGGGGAGACGGAACACATTTTGTAACAACATAACATTTTGCAATAGATTTTCGAAAGTAGATAGTGTCATATGGAAAAAAACATTGTACATCTTGAGTGTCATTGAGTAGTAGCATCATCTCCAACATCAAAAAGTATTTGTACAACTTGACTGCCGATGATGTTATTAGTTGAAATATTGCTCCGTGTAACCAAGAATAGCTACAAAAATATTAAGTGACGTTTCGCAGGCTTATAGACACACTATAAAAAAAAATAATATTATAATATAAAAAACAACGATTAAAGATACTTGAATATCAAATGAAAAAGAGTATGCATACATAATGGGGATCCACGAGGTCAAGGATGCGTAATAGAGTTTCCAACTTTCCATTATAATGATGAAGTGGATTGAGTCTTCAATTGGTCAAAGCACTCGTCATCAATTTGTTTATCTATATGAAATTTATATACCAACAAGAAGTTAAAATATGTAAATAGAAATAAATCAGTCACCATAGAATTGAGAATCTCAAGGGCGGTGCTATGACGAGTAAAAATAAATTACACTTTACAAGTTAAAGCTTACATATATGGTAAAAAGATGCAAAATAGGAACATATTGCTATTGATGAGAATTTTCCCAAAAAGAACTGATATGACGCTATGCTCATGAATAACTCAAACAATCTATGTTAATTTAGAATTTTCAAAGTACCAAAACCCGTCTATTCCCCTGTTTCTTCTTCTTTTGCATGTAACAAAAATATTACTCCACCTTTTATTCCAAAATCAAAAACAGAACACAAACTCTTAGGGCTCAAATACGCTTTAAACTAAAAACTGAAAATTAATAGCGTTAAACCTGAATTACATATGATGTAATTGATTTCCCCGAGAGAATAGGCCACATATAGCATATTTGATCTTCAATCTCTATGAAATTGTTTTTCGAAACACTTCATAGGGAAAATGAAAAGCAAATCCATAAAGAAACCCATAAAATCGAAGGGCAGATTGAACGAACACGTTTGATTGGGACGCAAAGATGAACACCCGATACATTATGAGTGATGGTTGCGAATGGATTAATAAATCATAGTGTGGTTATTGATCCAGATTTAATCAAATAAATCAATTGAAAAAGAATTTAATTAACCATAACAACTTACGATTGGAACAGTAAAAAACGATTGCCTCAAGAAATTGTGGATGATGGAAGGGCGGCGGAGGAAGTGAGACCCGGAGGATAGCAGTTTAAGCGAACAAGAATTTTACCCTAGGTTAGATTCTGGCTCACTGATGCAATCAACACTTGTGATTGCACAATCATCGTCTTCAATTTTTGAAACTCTCGTGCTGTCCGAAAAGTTCCGAAAAGTGCCTAAACCTCCCTCCGACTTTGGTTTCATTAAACATCCGTTGACGAAGGAAGGAAATTGCCCTGTGGAAACACGCGCTGCCTTTGGAGTGGATGATGTATGATTTGAGCGGCAGTGTTGGTGCAGAAAAAGAGAAGAGTCTTGAAATAGGGAAAGATAGGCGTGCATCCGGAGATTTGAGGAATGGGGACGTTACAAATGAACTGGTATGTCGTTTCACTTTATTTGCGTCGATCCAACATTATGATGTGGCATCTTTGGAAATGTTTGTGTTGATGAATCCATCGTTTCTGAAACTGAACGGATATCCGATGATGATGAGCAGATGTGGTACCCCTTCATATGAAGTGGTGACGTTCAACTGAGACATACGTGGTGTGCGGAAAACGGGATTTCGAGATGAATAACATAAGGAGAAAAAAAGCCTTTATATATATATATATATATATATATATATATATATATATATATATATATATATATATATATATATATATATATATATATATATATATATATATATATATATATATATATATATATATATATATATATATATATATATATATACTCAATTCAAATATGTACACGATTTTGTACCCATATATCTACCATCAATGTAATAATTTTTTAAAATAAATGTAACGTTGTTCAAGGATTCTCTGTGGGGATGGGGTGGGGGAACGTCTTTGGCAGCCATGAGAGATGAAATTGGGGGCGAGTGAGCTAGTGAGAGTATGATTGATGATATTAGACTAATACCATGTAAGGAATATTATATCATCCTTAAATGTTCCCATTGTATTGAGATGTATATACAATGATATACATGATAAATGTTACAATAAACAAACTAGCCTAAAATATGAGATTTGAGAATCAAAATCATCATATCATACCATAACTCTAATAAGACCCCCATCGTAACGCAAAATATTTGATTCTCTTGTTTTTATTATTTGATTCAACAATTAGATTCAGGTATGTGTAATCATAATAATCATTTTACTTGTTGGTCTTCTAATACGGGTACAAGTGTATCAAGGAGAGTATAAAATACCATAATCTCTTTTGAAGCCGGGCTGCTACTGACAGCATCTATAAGTCCCACTTCTTTAGTCACGGACTCTATCTTTTCCCTTATCAGGATCATGCTAACATGCAGGGACATTTAATAAATAACATGAGCTATAAAGCTCAGTGAGTAATCATATCTGCAAATAACCTGTATAAGAAACACGTTCATATATAATTCCCTATATATGATGAATCTCTTCTGACTCATCTTTTCAACACAAGGTCCCATTATATAGCCTCTTCCGGCTAAATGTATATATATATATATATATATATATATATATATATATATATATATATATATATATATATATATATATATATATATATATATATATATATATATATATATATATATATATATATGGATATCGGATCCAACTCTTAGCCTTACTGGCTGATCGTAGATCTCTTAGGATTTCACATCCTACTTCATAGTCTTACATGTTGTTATTTGCATCCATTTCTGTCCCATATTTCTTAGTCACAATTGACCGCACCGTATTTCATGGCTATATAAGCCGCACCATGTGTCATAGCTATATAAGCTACACCAAAACATTTTCAATATACAAGTCATAGCCGTAAGGCCGCACCAACAGTTTCATCATTAATTTCATAGCCCAAAGGCCGCAACAGCTGAATTCAAGTTCAATGTCATAGCCATAAGGCCGCACCATTTGGATTTAATCATCCAATATCATAGCCATATAGGCCGCACCAGTTGGATATAGCATCCAATATCATAGCCATTTAGGCCGCACCAGTTGGATATAACATCCAATATCATAGCCATAAGTGGCCGCACCATTTAATAATGTTGTATATCATAGACATTTATGGCTCACGGGTTTGCCCCGCTTTTGCTTAGACTCACGGCTCCGTTCTTGTCATTTCATTGACTCACGGCTTACCCGGTATTGTCTTTTTATTGACTCACAGCTCCGTTCTTGTCTTTCGCAGACTCACGGCTTATCTGGTATTATCTTTTCAATGCATCTGTAAACTTTCAAATTTCGTCCCCCAAAGCTGTTTCAATCTGTAACAGTCCAATCAACACATATCATATATGATATAAGTGAGATTACTCACCTGGATACTTGCTACCGCTAGCTTTAGTTATTTCTTGCCTTGTTATGGATTCCGCAAGATTTTGTCCCGTACCTATAATTTCATTCATTTTCACAATGATTATAGGTTAACAATCATTTTAATTGACTCTAATGCATAAGAGTTCAATATTATAACATTACAAACAATGTCTAGATGATAAACTTTCCATTTACCATCTTTTCATGAATTATACGCTTTACCGAGGCATTCGTATTATACGCATAAGAGTTCAATATTATAACATTATGGTTCAAGTTTGAGGTAAATCGGACATGTCTAGCGAAAATTCACGTTTCAAAGTCCCCTGCTTTAAGTGCACGACTCATGCACTTTTGCCCTTGGGAGAGCACGACTCGTGCATGCTCTGTATGGCATCATACTTTCATCAATAGGGGAGCACGACTCGTGCAAATAGAGCACGACCCGTGCTCTTGCTGCAGTGTCCAGTTTTGCCCGATTTTTCATGCTACAGTACCCGTTTTCACCTATTAAGTCCTTAATTCACATCTTAATCGTTTTAGGGTTATTCCATGACTAAAACCATTCATTAACATCTGGTTTTAACTCATTGAAATCACACTTAATTATACCAATGTAGAATTTAGGGTTCTTGAACCAAAAACCCCAAAATCCACCAAATCATCAAATTCTTTTGTTTCAATTGCATGTTCTTATCATATGAACATGTATCAAGCTCAGAAATCATATAAACATCATGGATTATACTGAAATTACAGATTTCAGTTCATCCCACAAAACCCACCAAGAACACTTTCAAGAACTTGACTAAAAAGTCAATCTACTAACTTATTTGGCTTAGAAATCTTCAATTCCAAGTTTACTTCTGATTTCTTGCTTCAACTCTTGTGGATTTCCAGAATTTGCTCTAAAAAATCCTTCCCGTAAGTTCTCAAATGTTCAGCCACAATAAGAGAGTCAACTCTCCTATTTATACCTCCAAACTTTACAAATTTAGTCCCTAAGTTCCATTTCTTGAACTTTTGGCACTTTTCTCACATTTTATCACAATAAACTTTCATTTCTTATATTTTTGCCACAAGCAAACAATAGTTTTACATATTTGGTCCTTCACATGGTCAAATGACCAAGTTACGCTTTTATGGTAAAATGACCAATTTACCCCTTTTTGCTAGTATAAATTTTCAAACACTTTCCATCCCCATTTCTACTGTTTGCAAATACTATGGTTTTTCGTTTAAATGCATGAATACAAAAATACGGTTTATCAAAAATCGATAATTTAAACGCTTAAAACAGTGGGTGTACAAATACATATCAAACTAACCATAGTAAGCAAGAAATGATTAGACCTTGAGTCCAAGGTAGGAGCTAATTCGAGCTCCACTCCAGCTAAACTTCATCCAATTATAGCTTATCATCTTAACCTGGAATACATGGCAAAACATAAAATACGTAAGACAATAATGTCTCGTGAGTTACATGAGTTTTAGACTCAAACCTTTAACTTCTTTTCCAACTTTTTGTAAATTTATAACATAAAACTTCTGTCAAAACTTAACTCCTTTTCCAACTTTTTATTAAATTTATAAAATAAAACTTCTGTCGAAAATTTATAGTAATAACATACTATAACTCTTTACTTTTCGAAATCATTTCATAACATACTTTACAAAAATAACATCTTTCAACACTTTATCATAGTATCATACTATAACTCTTTACTTTTCAAATTCACTTCATAATATACTTTACAAAAATAGCTTCTTTCTTACTTTCTTTGACTGGTTTTATAAGCTTGCTGGATTTTTATACTTAGGGCTTTAATCACCATAAGTGATACCCCAAGTCTCTATGGCTAGAAAGAACGGATCAATCCTCACCATAGAAGTGCTGAGGCAATCTACTTCGCGATGGGGTTTTTTTCCCCAATAGACCCCTTACCTAACCCGGGTAGGTTGGAACATAGTTCCCTTACTAACGCTGCTTGCTACAATTACCAGTCATACAAAACATTTTCTGCTTACTTTAACAATTACTTACTTACATAGTGGCTAATTGCCAAACTTCACCATTTCTTGTCTTTATGGCTGAATGCCAAATTCATAACTTTTGTTTCACATAAACCATATGTTTAAAACATGTCTTTATAACATTTTAGGCTTAATGCCAAATCATACTTTCCAAACATCTTATGGCTATATGCCCATTCATACTTGAAAACATATACAATTTGTAACCAAAATATACTTCTTAAACACATTATGGCTATATGCCTATCCATACTTTCAAACATGTACAACTTGTATTTCAAAATATACTTTCACATAATTGGTACATAGACCAACATACTTTCACTTAATATAATTTGTAGTTCAAAACTTAGCCTCAAATATAGCATTATACTTTCACAACAATTTAGAAACAATACTCTTGCATATAATTTCACATATAGAAATTTTATAGAAAAATCTTGAAAATACTTACTTGCCATGTACCCCAGAATGGGTAAAAATACTGCATGTACTCACCTCATGTATTGCTAGAAAATTGGCTACACGTTTCTTGTATTTATACTCTTTTGATCCATTGATCACTTGGCATGGACCTATATTTAACATGTTATACATTAACATTCATGCTAACTGACTCTATAACTCATTAGAGTCTTTATAATACTATCTTGGGTCATAACAAGTCTATAACTTTTAAATGACCAACTTTAACTAAATCGTATTTTACTACAGTACCCTCGGGAGGTCGTAATCCCGGTTTAACAATTTTTCATGAAGTTTCACACTATATTGGATCTATGTTTAAAATTTGAGGTCAAACGGATAAGACGAACTCCAAATTCCAAAAATTTTTTCACTTAACAGGGGACTTTTGTTGCTGGCACGAGATCGGGACCCGATTTTAAAGAGATCGCGTCCCGATCTATATCGCGACCCGATCTTAAAGAGATCGGGACCCGATCTCTGCTGAACAGACCAAATTTCATGATTTTTTAGCTATAAACCCCCATTTTCATACATTAAGTCCTTAATACACCACTTTATCGTTAAGGGATTATTTCAAGACAAAAACCTTCCATTTTCTTGAGTTTTTAAACCATGGAAATCATAGATTTCAATCTTTTCCCAAAAATTCCCGTTTTTACATTTTTGATTCAAAAACCAAAACTGTCCAATATTAAGCACTTCTACTGATTTATTTCAACAATTACCATATATGGAACTCATTAAAACCCCTTAGAATTAATTTGATCATGTAAATTTGAATTCTAAGGTTCTTGAACAAAATTCCAATTTTTCAACAATAGCAACATACTTTGATGATTTTAAGATATGTTCTTAATACACAACTTAATTGTTTTAGAATCATTCCATAACTAAAATTCCATCATTTAACCATGTTCTTAAACCATGGAATCATTGATTCCAAGTTTTTCCAAAGATTTTTCATTTTTAACATCTTTACCCAAAAATGTGAAATTTCTTGAACTTAACAACTAGGACTGATTTATTACTTCTGTTAGGACATACTAACCTCATTAAGAACCATTGAAACCAACTTGTTCTTACAAACCCGTTGGTTAGGGTTCTTGAGCTCAATTTCTCATTCCTTGATTTTAACACTTTCAATGGTTAAACTAGGTTTAGATAGTGATTAAGACACAAATTAAGGCTAGGAATCATAGGATAATCCTCCTCTAGCCACTGAATTTTCGAAGCTACAGTAACCTACTCATGGGAAATGGGTTAAACAACCCTAAAAAACGAATTTACTAACCTTAGAAGGCTTGGAATTCTTCAATTTCCAAGTGAATTTCATTCAATTCCTCCAAACCCTCACAACCCGATCATCTAAGCTCCCTTTGGCCCTCTCTAGAAGTCTCACCCGTGTTCTATGAACTGGGAGAAGATTTTTCTCCTTTTTATACCTAGCCAAGTTACACTTTGGTCCCTCAAGTTCTATTTTTCCCAAAATGACACTAGAACTTCATTTTTATAACATTATAGGTTTATTTTATTTCATTTTGATCCCAACATTACATTTTCTTGATTTTAAAGTCATTTGCATGTCAAATGACCATTTTACCCATTTTTACCATTTTTCTCAAAATAGCACATAACATGCTTGGATTGTAAGAACTTCTACATTTTATAACTTTACTCCACTTATAAACTTATTTTGCACTTTAAGACATTTTAACACTTAAAAATCTCATTCTTAAGTTACATATTTCAAAATGACAAAAATACCCTTTTTGGTCATTTTTGTACTTTTCTCTCACTTTTACATTTTCAATATCCTTACTTCATCCTTATAACTTTATTACAGTTTATATATTTCATCCTTGCTGAAAATATGATTATTTTCATTTTACCACAAGAACTGAAAATTACTAAAATACCCTTTTTTCTCTTTTTATACAAAATTCTATTTTTAAGACATATTTTAATCAAAACTTCTAATACATTCATTTTATACTTTTACCAATATTTTCGGGTTCTTACATTTGAAGTGCCTGAACTAATTGGTTTGGTTTTGTTTATGCTTTGTTATGTCGTGGCCATTGGTTTTTTATTGGGGTTTTTTCTTGTTTTTGATGCATGAGAAAAAGACTAATTAGACCCAAATACAAAGTTTAGTTACTTTGTATTTATTTAAGGCTTTAGAGTAATTAGACCCAAATACAAAGTTTATTTACTTTGTATCTATTGGGGCTTTAGAGTGATTAGGATCACATTTTTGTGAGCCGCCATTGATACAGAAAAGAAAGAAAAGAGAGACATTGTGTCCTCAACTGGGGTTCCGACACATGTTATTGACCGATAATGCATATCGCAAATGGCCATGAT
This sequence comes from Cichorium intybus, assembly GCA_023525715.1. Classification (NCBI taxonomy): domain Eukaryota; kingdom Viridiplantae; phylum Streptophyta; class Magnoliopsida; order Asterales; family Asteraceae; genus Cichorium; species Cichorium intybus. Next base: position 964,574 of record JAKNSD010000080.1, read on the forward strand.
ATATCTCCATAATACCCTTTTAGCTTCCAAGGTCTGTCAAATCACTTCTCATGGAATACTATCATACGCCTTCTCCAGCTCGATGAACACCATACGAATATCTCTATTTCTTCTCTATATTTCACCATAAGACGTCTAAGTAGGTGGATTACCTTGGTCGTCGACCTTCCAAGCATGAAACCAAATTGGTTATCTATGATTGTCGTGAAGATGTGCAACCTAGCCTCTAGTACTCTTTCACATAGTTTCAATGTATGAGTAAGTAGCTTACTACTAAAGGTGTTCATTGGACGAAATCCAATGATTTTTTTATAGAACCGATCTAATCCAATCCAATCCAATTGGATGTTGAATTGGAATGGTTTTATCTGTTGGATATATAAATTGTTAGATATATAAACATTTTTATTACTTGTTCCAATAAATAAGCTTATAAATGATATATGTTGATGACATTGAAGTTTGAAATGAAAGTAATAAATAAATAAAGTATATTATATAAGTTAAATGGTTAGAAATGGAAAGTTAAAGGGCTTATTTGAAAGTTTCGAAATCAAAGTTTGTGTTCATAGACCCAATGCACTCTTCATTCCTCAATGTTGCACTTCACATTCACACACAATGTCTCATATACGAACCCGCTTCCTACCATGAACATTACTCACGCCAATCCAAATCTACTAACTAAATGACTAGCAACTTAAGCACAAGCAAACATTTACCACTATGTTCCAAAGGCCAACTACTTAAAAAGTCAAACATCCTTAAGAGCATCATAGTTTAAGTCTAAGCACTACTCCTAGCACCTAGTTCACTTAAACTCATGCTCTGATACCAAATTGAAACACCCTCGCTTAAGGATTTTCATAAAATACCTTTTTTAACTCATAGTTTATCATCATTGTTTAAAATTCATCATTCGTTGAAAACTTTGATTTCCACATTTTGAGAAATATTCAAATTTTGTTCAAAACCGTTTTAAAACATAATGGGTTTGTTAAGAAATCGTTCAGAGTTTAAATTGCGGAAAAATCATTTGGTCCCACTTTAATTATAATATCTTGGTTTGTAAAAGAGCGATGTTGTTACAATCCAAATACCATTACACAGTTCAAATGAAACCACACAATCTGTGGCCTTCTAAAATATCCAGATCCTCTACAGTTCCCTTAACTCCTCAACCTGAGTACACATCAAAATAAGTTAGGCAATGGAATGCCTAGTGAGCTTACTCGAGGCTGACCCATTTAGAGTGGGCAGTGAACTACCACACTCGGGACAAACCCCCAAAAATAGTTTTGACACACTTTAAAGTTATATAACTCATCATATCAAAAGTCGTATAAAACATTTGTACGTCATAAAGGTTTAATAAAAAATGAATATTTATGATATGCAATGCAATGCATGATGCAACTATCCCAACCCGTGTCAATATCATAGAAGTCCAACTCACCACGATGGTACCTACCTAAGTTCACAAATGACACGCACAAAGCATGCCACTCGATCCCCGTATAGGCCAAACTAGGATTAGTGGCCACCACACTAGCCCCATGAGGGTTAGCAACTCCCTAATGCGGTTCCCTATTGTCGGGAACAATTTTCCCTAAATCCGGGACAAACATCTCATTTTTTGGCATTAAGGCCATGATTTCCCTAAATCCGGGACAATCATCTCATCTTGTCACAAGGCTTACTCGGTTAATCCCATCCTATATGCAATGCACAAATAGGATGCACAAAACATCTTTCAAAAACAACATCATAGTCTTTGTTTGAAAACATCTTTAAAAGGACTCATTTCATGCAATGCACACATAGTACTCATATAACAATTAACACATAAAAGTATGCATGAAAATAGTTGATAACACACACAAAAGATATTAGTTGGGATGTGTACTCCCGGTAAACTCACCTGAAGGTCGACTGATAAGTCAACACTAATTCTGCAATGTCTTCATGTCTGAATATATTAAATCCTAGACATCATCAGCTCAACCTCCAATTTCCTACGATTCAATCGTATAAAATTAATACGTGGTCTAGATATTCACATAACTAAGGTCTCATCTGCTAGATGGATTTACATTAGCAATATGTTTAACTTCAATTGTTCAGTCTCTAATTCATCTTAGACGATTCATCATGCTTAAATGCTCACACTTAGAAGTATTTTTACACAAAAGGCATTGTGTATTTTTAAAATACATCTTTTATAAATTTAATTCATTTTTAGACTCATTTGGCCTAATTAAGAAATTATTGAAATTCATTTATCATACAATTAAATTAATTTAATCTAAAATTTCATAAACTTCAATCTCCATAGTTTAAATCCATTACTTGTACTTAATCATAATAATCGGGTCCAAGATCAACTCTAAACCTTAGTCTAACCATTAGCCCAATTAACAAATGACTAGTCCAAAAGCAACGGACCAAGAGTAAATCCACTTAACAAAGTAATTGAATTCAAAGAGGCCCAACAACCTAAGGTTTCAGCCCACTACACTAACAGTCCAACACGTGACCTAAATTCAAAATACGTCAAAAACGGTACCTCCTTCCTCTTCCTCAGATCGTCGCATGCTCTCCCCCGCCTCCCTCACCGAACACTCACAGCCACCGGTGATACGCCCTTTCCAATAGTCGCGATCAATATCTCTTCCCGGAAATGGCGTCTTAACCTGTCGTCTTCGTTCCCGATCAACCCATCTCCTCCTTCTCCGATGATTACCGGTCCAGAACCCGCCTCTATTCACATTCCGACGACGGCCAAAGGGTCTAGCCACTGTCATCAATGGCGATGCTTCATTACTCTCCGACCATCATGGTATCGATCCGACCCAACCCAGCTCCACCTCCAGCGGTAATTAGACCAGTGAAACACTACCCATACTCTTGTTATCACCACCGAAGTGACGAACCAGGGCTAGCAGCGATGCACTCCTGATGATAATATTCCGCCATCCGGTTCCACCACCGACTTCCCCACCTCCATGTGGGGTGCTTCAACCCACATCTGCCCAGGGCTGAACACCACCCTCCCTCATCATCTCGAAATGTTGCTTCCACCCAAGTACACAATGGAGGATCTCTATACCACCATCGGATCGTCGGAAGGGGAAACTCAGGCCACCGCTCTCTCCCTCTTATTCCCATTGACATGATACATCACTGCCACGGTGGTGGAGGACCACCCATTGGCATCCTAGCTCGACCACCTCTCTCTTACTACACTTTCTCTCTCTAGATATCAACACCTTCCTTCTCTAATTGACATTCTTCGAATACCACCATATAGCCAGCACAAGTAACAGAAAATTGGTCCCTCTAAGACTGAGAGGTGTGGTAACCCCTTGGTGTGAGGGGTTCTGGTACCACGTAGGCTCCACCTCACATTCCCCTCACCCATTCAAATCTAGGAAATGATAACCCCTCACCAACCCCTCACTTTTTTGTTTTAAATAAAAATAAATTAAACAAAACTAAAACAATTCATATTTTTAACTAAAATATTTCATTAATTTAAAAATTACAACCGGATATTAAAATGACAAATGCTAAAACGATAAAACGATAAAACAATAAAACGACAAACTAAAACGATAAAATGACAAACTAAAAAAAGACAACTAAAACGATAAAACGACAAACTAAAAATATTAAACGACAACCTAGAAACCATATTTCGCCATAATATCCGCTTTCATTTTTAAAACCAACTCCCGTTGTCGCCCCTCGAGACCCTCTTCCGGATTGGACGTCAAAAACTTAATATCTTTTAAACGTTGTTTTTCTTCACGGAGTTATTGTTTTTTCTCACGGGCTCGTTCCGTGCTTGTCGGGCTCGTTCACGTGCTTCTCGGGCTAGTGTTCTCTCTTCTAACGTCTTTCGATCCAACTTCATCCGCTCGGCGTAAGTTAAATTGTAACGTTTGAATTCCAATCGCATAAGTGCAATGTCTTCGCTATTTTCCGAGCTACCTCCTGCACTCGACGAAGTCGCTTTTCCTTTCCTTTTTGCGGCATCTCGTCCCATAGGCCGGCGGAATTCGGGAAATTCGAGGTCATCATCTTCTAAGTCATCATTTAAATCGACGTTAATACGAGCATCGGAGGAGGTAGTGTTGCGGATTGACTCGGAAGTTTTCGAACGTTTTCTTGTCGGGGCCGGGATGTCGTCTTCGACGTTTGAATTGTGTCATTTTTTGCATTTTTCAACGCTACGCCAAAACTCAACGAATCGGAATGGCGTTCCTTTGTTGTCCTCTTTGTAAATTTTTAGCGCTTTCTCGAAAACATGTTGCTCCGTTTGACCGCTTCTACGATGCGTTCGTAGATTGTGTATCAATCAATTAAATTTCATTGTGGTACGGTTGATGTCGCGGTATTTTGTTGTCAAACCGTCTTTCGTACGGTAACTCGCGCAGCCTAATTCTTGATGAAAGCGGTCCGTGACCAGCATCCAAAAGTGTTCCGCCGCTTGGGCGTTTCCGGCCGCCGCATCCTCGGAAACGTCAATCCACGAATGGGCTAACGCGATTTCCTCTTAGGTTGTCCATGGTTGTCGTGGCGCTTTTCCTCTCCTTTGTGTCGCGGGTTGGACTTCGGGTTGCGTTTCCGACACTAATTCCGGTGAACCTTGTGTTTTGGGAACGGAATCGGGTAATGGGTTTTGGAATTGTTGGGTTGGTGTGTCGGGAAACGCTTGAAAAGAATTAAATAAATTTTGCTGCATTTGGGGGTATCCCGACATTTGGTATGGGAAAACGTTGGGTGAGAAAATCGGTTGGTCCATTTGTGGACGATAAACGTTCGTGTTGTAGAATTGTTCGAAACCGAGAACGTTTGGTCGGTTTCGATTCGTTGGTGGCGTTTGGAGAATCTTGGTTAGACATGATTTTTAGAGAGAAATGAGTGTGAAATATGCGTGTAGAAGATTGGTAATTTTTTTGTGAGTGAATGTATGTATTTATAGTTGGTAAATGTTTAAAAAATATATATTAATTTTTTTTTTCAGCCGTTGGAATTTCATAGCCGTTGGGGTGGGGGTTGCAAATTGTTCCATAGTTCAGGGGCCAAATGGTAAAAATGCTTTATCGCATGGGGTTGGAACCCCGGTGTTCTCCCTTCCCCGCACCTAAAACCCCAACCGGGGCGGTGTTACCGGGCGGGGTCGGGATCCACCGTGGACACCGTGGCCCTTCCCCGCTTTCATACCTCTTGGTCTAATGGTGCGATATTGGAACAGAGGAAACGAGGACTCCCATGATGATTCTTCAAACTTGATTATGATTTATTTAAAATTTCCCCTCATCTTATCATAAGTGCAACTTAAGTACTTCGTGAACTACATAATTACTATAATTACTCTCTTACTCATATGCTAAAGTATGTGTACTTATAAGAGACGATTTGTCACACCCCCAAACCGTAATGGCGGAAACGTTCGAGGGTGGATGACTTCATGAACAATATCATAACAAAGTTGAATAATAGTGATTCCAAGCAAAACAACCATCATTAAATAATTGTAAATGTTACATCGTTTAAAAGTTGCATGTTTCAAATACAATTACAAATGATATCAAAATGAGCAAAAACGACGTCGTAACGTCCCTTCGTATACCGCTGAGGTTTACCTTATCAATTTCCTGAGAATACAAGTAATTTGAAAAGTGTCAACAATTAAGTTGGTGAGTTCATAAGATTTTGCATAAGAAATGTCCTTTGTTTGTAAGCGATAGTGTTGAAAACCAAGAAAATCCAATATTTTCTCATAAAAATGTCCAAGTCTTTAAATCCCAAAGACTAAAATGTAATATGTAAACTGTAATGTAACTTTCTTGGAAATGTATGTTTCCACGTAAACAGTTTATAAAAATATTAAGTTGATTATTTTCCCCATGTGAGATACCCTATAACCATAATGTGACTAGATGACCTGCTGCGACGTTCTTCAGGCGTCGGAATGTTAGACATTTGGACACCTCAGACCTGCCGGTCTAGCTGTAGCTAGCAGCTCAGGTGCGGGGTTGTCAAGCCCGTATAGATCTATACTCAAATATCGCGTTCTCTTACCGAGACTCTGGTTATAAAATTCAGGACTTATAGTAGGTACTTATAAAATTACTGTGAAGATTCATCTCACAAAATGTATGTATTCCAATCAACTTGTTTACGTAAAATTTGTATATAGAAACTCTTGTAATCATCCATTATCATTTTTCCCATGATAATATAGTAATGTATAATAATTATATAATTTTATATAATTATTTTGTTTTGTTCAAAATGTCATACTAACCTTGTGTTCATAAACTATTCCTATAATAGTCTATTTTTAGTATTCCGTTGTAATAATCATATTTTTACGAATAATAACGAAATAACTTATTCAAACGATTATAAATATCATCTTTTAAGACATTTCCTACAAAAATGGTGTAATAACTTGGTTATAGCCATTTTTGCTAGAAAGTAGTATTTCCGGTTACAAAAACGTAGTTTTTACTAGTTTTTGTTTTTATGACGTTTATAATAAAGATCTAGTATTTTTACACACTTTATTTATAGTTTTGTAACTTTTACACAAACATAATATATCACAATGTTTATAATACATAGATCTAACCATATTTCATGTCAAAAACGTTTTTACACAACTACTAGTTTTATAAACTTGTGTAAATCATTATTTATAGCATATAAACACATATAATCTTGTGTAAATCATTATTTTTAACATGTAAACTTGTATTCTCCCCCAAAATGTTTAGAAAAGATGAAAATGAGGGGTATGAACTCACCCTTGAAGCGTGCTTTACTTAAAAATAAGGTTGATCTTGCGGGATTTACGGTAGGAAGCAAGATCTAGGCTTCGTAGCTCGAAGGACCCTTGGACAAAACTATTACCCAATGGTTTTATGTAATTGTTAGTGTGTGTAAATGAGTTAAAAGTGGTGTAATAATGTTTAAAATCACTAGATTAGGTTTACTTACCAAGTTTCTTTGGAAAAACCCTTGAAATAAAGAAAGGTGGTGGTGGAAGGTGGTGGTTTGTGGTGGTGGTAGGTGTTTGAGAGATGGTGGGGAGAGAGTGAGGGAGCCGAGGGTGAGAGAGAGGAGAGGAGATGAGGAGATGGAGAATGTTTTTTTTTTCTTTTCACTAAATGGATTATGGTAGAATTAATATGTATAAAATGGGATGCATTATCTGCATTTGTTTATATTATTAATTGTCAACACAAACTAAGGCGACGGTAAGGTTTGAAAAAAAGTGATGGTGAAGGGAGAGTGCTGGCAGCCGATTGTAAAGAGAAAGGGAGAGTTTTGAGAGATTAAAAAAAAGTTATGTTCTTTTTTTTTTATTAGTTTATGAATTCAAATTTCTAGCCATCTACAAGTTGGGGCTAGCCCACTTGGCTAACAAGGTGATTACTAACAAGGAGGTCATGAGTTCAAACCCTGACACTAACATAACAAGGAGTAGTTTAGGAGTAGGAGTAGGATAGATTTGCCGTTTAAAAAAAAAAAAAAATTCTAGCCATCTATCTATAGTTAGTCATAGCCTTTTAGGAGCATGTTTCCAAGGAGAGAATGAATTGAAGGCTGTCGATGGGGAAGGGGGGGGGGGGGGGTGGGGTGGGTTAATTATTTTTTTTTTTTAATAATGTCATGTGTTTATAAAAAAAATGGGTATTTTTGTAAAATATGTTTAACGTTTGGCGCATTTATATATATTTTTGGAGAAATGATATTATAAATAAATATTATGTATAAAAACATTGTTAAAAATTAATTTAGATTGAGTCGTAGCTCGGTAAACGATGAAATACGCGTTTAAGCGCAGTATTCTTCCGATTTCGCGATTTTTAGCATTTTACCGGAAATTGAATTTGGCTTTGAAATTAAATACTAGGTGGTATTACGTTCCATAATATATGATTCGTTACCCCATATTTGATGTTTAAGGCACCACATTTTGTATTTTGAGTCCAAATCCTGTGTACATTTATCCGTTCACAGCAGTTTAATTGTTGTAACTTTCACATACGAACTCCGTTTTTGACGTTCTATATATCCACAGATTCGTATTTACGAGTAGATCGTTTTATAAATATTATTATTCTCAAAATAATAATTGTACAATTATCGAATTTTTACGCTACAGTAGTTCACTATACGTATTTTCGATGTTTACTCGATAATTGTTTTGAATTAGCATACGTAGTATTATAATATTTGATAATTCATAGCAAAAGTTATGGAAAATAACTTTCCAACATATGGATTAACGTACGCTTCGTTTGACTACAGTTGACTTTCGTTGACCAAAATTTACAATTGTCATACGATTTCACCAAATTACCCTTATGCAAATTGGAGTCATCAAAGTGATATTGGTTATAATTATCGAAAGTTTATAAAAATCGAATTAGTCACCTATAACTATGTCACTATTTTTATAATGAATCATATTCATTAAACAATTTTCTATTTACAAAATTTCTAGAAAATCAATTTATATTGGCAAAATTACCACTTTGCCCTTCTAAATAAATATTAATAACAGAAATGTCAATATACTAAATGAAGGTTAAATTGTTATAAAATTAGTGCTTATTTATGTATTAGACAACTCATGGAATATATGTTACGTTCTGAAAATTTTTCTTTATCAACGTTTAAACAAGCTTTTAAATTTATTATTTTATTATCTATTTTTAATTCAAATATATATATATATATATATATATATATATATATATATATATATATATATATATATATATATATATATATATATATATATATATATATATATATATATAAAATAGAATTTGTTTTTTATCGATTAAAGTCTAAACTTCTAGGCCAGGAATACGAATGTTTCAGTTTGTGAGCCACCTAACTCCTTCTTCCCCAAGATACTGCCATGTTATAATAGGAATTTGATTTGGACTTACGACTTTATTCCTCCCCATCTTCCTCAAGGCCATCTTCACTGCCTCTATAGTAATCCTAAAGCTAAAACCCTCTTCATCAATCAGAGGCCTCCTTAAAACACCATCTACACTCTCATCTATCATGGTGTAATAACTATCGGTATATCAACATTGTATATCAACATTGAAAATAGTATCTTATTTCCTTTAGATAGCTTCATCCTCTACAAGAACTAGTCTATAGTCGTCCTTAATATACTAAATGTTCCCTAAGTCCCCTTGTCTTCCTTTTTGTGGCTTTAGCTAGCATGTAGATTCCATGTTCCCTTTCTTCAATGTCCAATCTCTCATACATCTCCTCGTATTCCTTGGCCTTAGCTAAAGGCACTGAATACTCTGCCTCACGATTGGCCTATTTGTACATTTTTTGCGCAGTCTCTTTTTTCATCCCCATGCTCTAATACCTCCTTAAAGTGGATCATGTTTTACCCTAACCTTCTCTTGGACCTTTGCACTCCACCACCACGATCCTCTATGTTCTATGCCCTTTCTTGATGGCAGCCCCAGAGTGTCTATTGCTACGTCTCTAATGGTTTTCGCCGTATTGTTCCATAATTGATATGCATTACTTGCCTGCCTAGCCTTAGCTTCGGTCTTCATTACCACCATATCCTTAAAGACATCATGTTTTACCTAAACTTCTATTGTACCTCCTTGTTCTAACCACTATATATCATTGTGTTATTTCATCCCTTCAATTTCATATATTATGCATTTAAATATATTTTGTATCTTTGTAATTGTTAGTTTAAAGAAAATGTTGTGTTCTTGAACTAATTTGTATTTTATTGATATATAAATCAAAGTATTACATTTATTGTTATATAGTTTGTTTGGGGTTGTTCAAGAACTTGTAAAAATTATTTAAAATTTCCATTAACATGTCTCCCCAAGGTGTACTTACAATCGATATCAGAGTGGTTGATCTTCTTTATTTTACAAAATATTTCAAAAGTAAAAATCTAGCTCATAAAGAATTATTGATTTCAAGATCTTAAACTTTTGATGGCATTTATATATCATCCTTTCTGCACTAAGTTTTCGTTTCACTGCCCTTGATTTTTAGATATAAAAAAGTTCCATTCATGAGTTAACATTTTTGAAAAATTATGTTATAGGTATTGATGAGAAATTATGCATAAAATTTCAAGGCGCGAAAAAATAGAATGCAGTTTTATGGTCTTTGGTCTTTTTAGCAGTTGTAACTGCCCTAAATTACTATTTCAAACGGCCTAAACAAGGATGTTTCATATATTTATCTTCCACAGGAATTAAAATATTTTTAATATTATATTGTAGGATGTATTAAACAAATTTGTTAGGTAGCAGAATATGTATTTATTTTAATTGTTTGCTATAACAACTCAACAATTTATATAAACCGTTACAAAACGTGGTAGAAAACAGTAAATAAAATAAGAATACCATAAACTATTGTTATATTAAATGATAGACAATATATTTTGTTACCTCAAATTATTATACAAGAAATATTACATAAATCAACGTAAATATAAAAACATACTATGTATTTCCTATTGTCCCATGACACTGTTGACATCTTTATATTTCCAGCACTAAACAACAAAAGGTTGGTGTAGCAAAACCACCAAACAAGACTTTGATGTGGGGGACCTTTCAATATTACTCATTTAAAAATTGTGTACATGCCATGCTCATTAATCACCTACCGAAAATCACCCATGTATGGGTTGTGTTTTACTGTGTTAGGGTTTGTATTTGTATAGTATTTCAACATACAATCAGCTTTCATAGTTTATAACGTATGTAAGAATAAAGGATCTCGTTCCAGACATCAGGAACTCCCGGAAGACACCAATGTATACAATCTGAATACGGAATCGGATTAGCCAATTCCTGTTCTGTTGGAGGAACATAATGCCTCCTATAAATAGAAGGGTGTCCGTCTTTCCGATATTGTGAAAGTTGTGTTATATTCAAAAGTTCAATGTTCAAGCCTTTATCTTCAAGACCTTGTACTATTGATTGTGCCGTTCTCATTAGATCAGTGTCCGTTCCCTTTGCCCAATACCCTTGTTCCATTATCGGCTCCGTTTCATTGAAGCAATTTTCTCCCATCGGTTTTCCCCAATCTCCACCCCTAGAAGTAGTTGTAGCAAATGATTAATAGGGGTGATATGGTAATTGACATGATTATATATTACATAATAACGAGTAATTGTAATGCGTACTCTTTATGATCTGGTGAGAGGCTTATGAAGAACATTCTAGTCTTGGTGCGATTAAGGTGAGTTTCCAACCAATTCGACCATGTTTTTAGAGCCATCTCGTAGCGCCTTACCCTTTCGGATTCAATGGAAGTTCTATTAGGATTTTCAAAAGATCCCCACCTAAACAAACACAGAGCTTTTGGGTCAAAACCCATCATATCAAAACTCAAGGCAATATCCGTATTGTAAAAACGTGTTGGACCATTTGTTACATAGGACATATATATGACATCAGTTTAACTATGTTTGATGTGCATTTGACTGAGGGTGAAACTGATCTTTTTGGGACCCAAAATGTCATTTTCGGTTCTGCCGAAAAATGTGGAACAAAGTGGGACATATACTTACGTGCAAAAAATATGAATGCCCTTATAGCACTCAAAAGTTTATTCAGTAATCAGTCTTATCCAATACCATCTGGTACAGTCTAGTCATGTTTTGTCCTGTGTAACAAATACCGTCCTAATTAAGTCCGAAGAAAAACTTACAAGAGTGTCATATTAGGCTCTAGCCACCATGTATATGAGTCAAAAATTAATATGTCAGAATCAATCCATTGTTTGGCATGCCTCTCGATGCTCTCAATCTTCATGATCCGATCATGTACACTATGATGGACAGGATCATCGCAGTTTGATTCCACCAACAATGGTTCCCAGTAAAAATCAATGGAAACATTGAATTCCTTTCATGGCAATCAATAAAATAACATGAGACCAAATAAGGCAAAACACCCGTTTACATTATAAATTATATCATACAAATGAGAACAGACTAAAAAAATGAAAATGTCTTGTATTTATGTGTTGATACTTTTTGACATTAACACGTATCATTTTTTCAAAATTTTTTAGTAACAAAAAATTCTAATATTTTTATGTACTTACACTGATAATTTCAATAGTGACACATGTCCATAAGTATTAAAACAAAGAGACAAGATTTCTTACAGATGCCCTGAAAGTGATCAATGACCCATGCCATTCTGCAACTTTATGAGATGGTTCAGGGATCCACGAGTCAATAAGACAAAGGAACGAAACCCAATGGTTCTTGCCTAATGAATCTCTAACAAAAACGACCCTCTTGTCCCTTAGCTTTTCCAACAGTGCTGTTCCATTAAACCTACAGTTTTATCCATGATATTGACAAACGTACAACTCGTAATGCACCCTGTGCATTTTCTAATGCACGTTATACATCTCATTGATGCGTTGCTGTTGAATTTTAGTCGTTTCTGTATTAGAATATGGTTTTACACTTAACGAATCATATAACCAAATACAACAAATTACAAGATGTATACAGCGACTTGTACCTTATAAGATAACAATGAATTACGGTATTTTAAGAAAACCAGAAAGTGTAAACTAAATTTGGTAATGTATTTGAAGCTGGCCCAAAGCTGTTTAGAGTTGTATGATACAATAAAGCAATGCATTTTAACAACTTCGGATGCCAAAAAGTGTAAAAAGCCATAAACATTTTGTTCATTTTAACAAGTCAAACACGTCTATACTTTTCTATAAAATATGTCCTTGTTTAGGAATTTGTTTGGATGGCTAAACGCTTAGTTGGGTTGTACTTATAGGCTTGAACCGTACGACTCCACAATGCATAGTGTCAACTTCAGTGCGATTTTGCATTGAAGTAAGTTTAAGTACCGAGTACTCACATCACATGATACAAGTTTTATATGCATTGTGTCATCTTTCTCGAGATCCCAAACAATTGCCAGATAGAAATTAAATCTGTTTATAGGATGTGTTATAACAATCACAGTACAACTCCTAATGCATATGTGCCAACTATCGTGAGAGAGAACCTGGGAAGGTCACAGCCATGGGGCTGCCATCTCCAGAACTGATACTCGAAATCTTTTCTTCCAAATTTCTGGCATGCATAATTATCCGCCATGAAAGGACATTCTTTCTCTCTGTACAAAGGTCTAGATTTGTTATCATAAACCCAACTCCCGTTGAACAAATCGCAACCTTCAAACGAATAATCCTCCATCGTTTTCGCTTCTCCAATAACATCAAATCTTATTCCACTGTTATCTCCACAAAAGTAAACAAGTCCCATGATCACTCCCATTACAAGCATGAACCCTACTGAACGATACCCATGAATCAATCGCTGTAGCTTTTCCATTCCCTTTCTTTCTCTTCTTGAAACTTTTCGAATCTTTCGCCAATCCTCGTAATGAGTTCCTATTTGAATCAAAAAACAAAACAAAATAAACTTCTTGGGAATGGGGTCGAGGAAAAGAAGAAACCCAAAGAAGAAATGAATATTTTTTGGTATTTAAATCGGTTGGTAGTTGATCCGTCCAAAATTCATTAAGGCTGTGTATTATGAAAAACCAAAAACCAACCAATATGTTACTAATCCAATCAATTAAATTGTTAGTCAATATGTTTAGTAATATGTTTAGTAGCCAATATGTTTAGTTGGTAATTGATAGCCAATATATTTAGTGAGAAATTGTATTTCTTCCTACTTTTTATTCTTACTCATGTTCCTACCCATGTGTAATCGTGACATGTGTCTTAAATATTATTTATTTTATTTAATGTGACACTTGTCACAATTCCATATGGGTAGGAACATGAGTAGGAATAAAAATTATGAAGAAATACAATTTCTCATATTTAGTAGCCAACATGTTTGGTTGGTAGTACCATACCAATTAAGTAAATATGATATGTTAATGGTATAAAATCTTTGATACCATGTAGTATCGTACCAACCAAATCATATATATATATATATATATATATATATATATATATATATATATATATATATATATATATATATATATATATATATATATATATAGCCGTTCAAAAAAAAAAAAAAAAAAAATATATATATATATATATATATATATATATATATATATATATATATATATATATATATATATATATATATATATATATATATATATATTATTAAATACATTTAACAATTATTGTGAGACCGTAGGACCAAATGTGGAGCGTCCGATTAACATTATCTACGGTTTTAGATGCAGGGGCTTAGTTGTAAATATATAGCAATTAATTTATCAAATTTTACAATTAAACCCTTACAAAGGGTATTTTAGTCTATTAATCAAAATTTTAAAAAGGAATGGATTATGTTTTAACCAACAAAATCTACAATCACGGACACGATTTTATTCTAAGTTACGTATGATTACATCAATACACTCTCATTTTCAAAGAATGACTATTCTTAGTTACGTACTTTATTTTAGCAAAACAATCATCGTACACGCTCCCATTCTCAAAGAATACACGCTCACATTCTCAAAAGAATACCCTCACATTCTCAAAGAATACACTTTATTTACTTTATTTTGTCATAACATTCTCAAAGAATACCTTCACATTATCAAAAAATACACTATATACATTCACATTCTCAAAGAATACCCCTACATTCTTAAAGAATAATCACCTCTTGTTAAAGCAATGGCAGCGGCAATGGTTGTTTGTGGTGATGGCGGTAAGGATTGAGGTTCTACGATGATGCTTTATATAGTCCGACAAAATATGAAGATCAGCGAGTCCAATACGTTTTTTACGTAAACAAAAAAGAGATGGAGAGGGCTTTAGGGTTTCAGTGCCGGTGGAGATTGGCTGCTGAAAGCGGCGCTGCTTGATGACGGAGGTCGAAATGGTTGGAGGCGGCTGACATGAGTTGAACGCTGCTTCCTTCAATTTCATCATGGGAATTTTTAGAAAAGGAGAAATTACCTGGCCCCGATCACAACCTCTTGATTAGAAAAATGGCGATGGTGGATAGAAATTAGGGTTTTTAAAATTTTAGAAATTACCTGGCCTAATCACCGCCGGCAGCTTGTTGGTCGACACTCTTTTCATGCTTGCACTTGCTAGTCGCAATTTTCGAGGGATGAGGGAAGAGAGATCCACCAAAAAGGGTCATCTTTGAGCAATTAAAATGACATCAGTTACAATTCTCTTTATTGCGATGGTAAGAACCAAAAGCATCGCCATTACCCTGAAAATAAAAAAAATTACATAATCAAAATTAAATTGACTTAATTTGTGTTTAAACCCACGAGTGACGGAAACCACTATGGAAAAAAAGGGAAGATGGAACTAACATGAGGAATCTGGAAAGATGAAATAAGAATGAAGCCAACGAAGATAAAAGCGAGAAAATGAAGAGTGCCCACTTTTTCCTTGTATATCCTGCCGGTGTGGGTTCGGCCGCCGACATCGACGACGGTGGTGGTCGACTGGTCTCCGAATTCCATTCCTGTATTGGTAGGAGGGATTCTGTTACGTGGGGATCATTAACGATTATAAATGAGAGTTTCCTAGATTATAGGTTTTTAAATTTAGTTAATTTAATTAAATATTAAATAATTTAATTACAATTCCAAAATTACCCCTATGAAATGATTGAACCAGATTTAGTCCTACAATCACACAATATTTAGAAAATGTATTTGAACCTCTATATATATATATATATATATATATATATAGATATATATATATATATATATATATATATATATATATATATATATATATATATATATATACTAGTTGTTTACCCGCGCAATACGGCGAGACATAAATTGTTAGAGGCAAGCCCAGGTGGTTCTGTTTGATGTTTTGTTAAAATGAATAAAAAACCATAAAGTTTAATAACTGTGAGACATAACTAATACAATTTAAGAGAAAATTAACAGAGTTATATAAATATAAAAAAAAAACATTTTTTAGCATACATTTTGCTTTTGATGATTATGTTTTTTCATTTAAGTTGATACAGTACTAATAGATTAAACACATTCATGTATTGTTTTTTTTTATGTTTGTCAGGATATTGATTGATGTTTTGACCATATCCCTTTTGTTTTCTTTGGCAGACTTCATTTGTATCTTTGTATTGTTGTTTGTATCAATTTTCAAATATAAAAAATTGGGAAACAATTTTCTGTCGTGATTGTCAAATCATGAAAATTAATTTGATGGATATTTAGAATTACGGAAATCAAAATAAATCATATTAGGTTAGCCTATCAAAATCTATTTCACTGTTTTCGTAATACAGTGTTTGTAATTAATAAATCTAATTATAAAACATAGATGATTAAAAAATATCCATTTCTAGAAACAAAGGTATTTAAAATATTATAATCTTTAAAAAATAAATTTGATGAATTTCTATCATTTACCCTATATAATATTTGTCAACAATATCATTCATAGATGGATTGACCGAAACAAACTTGAATTTTGCAAAAAATGGCGGACAACCCACGTAAACGCTACCATATTTTGCTCATCTTTTGTAGTTCAAACAATGTATTGTATATTTTCAATTAAAGCAACTCTGTTTTGAAAAAAAATCAACGCAGCAAGTAAATCTCATTTGTCATAAAAAAAGTAATTGTATGCATTGAACGCAAGTAATTGTTGCAACACTCAGAAAAATATAAACTCACGTAATAACAACCTACTTTTGAATATATTTTTTTCTTTATTAAGCCTTGTACTTGCGACAGTTTACACCTAATATAATTTCTTTCAATTCCCTAAGTAATGAGATCTCACACAAACAAATATGTAAAATATATAAATCATTTCTCAAACAAACAGGTATGCAAATATATAATTCGTTTCAATAATTCAAAAAAATCAAACCCCACCAAAACTTAAAATTGTAAAGTATTGATGATTTGATAATAAATGCAAAAAATGATATAACTAACCCAAAGTTCCATCACCATTCACCACCAAATTTTGACTGATTGGATAATAAATGTAGAAAATGATATTTCAAAGCTTTAAACCTAATAAGTTCACTTGGAAGTCTTTTGAGTGCAAAATCTTGTAGCTAAACTTTACAGCTTCATTAAGTAAGGTTATATAAGCAATTTTACCCTGCGCTTTGCTAGAAGTTGTCATATACATCGAGATTTGCACTTTCCCTCCCATACTTTTATCAATACATAATACATACTTCAGGATTATTTCATACCTGCAGCACCTCAGGAGCAAGATGCTTATAGTGACTACAAATGTCGATAAAGATAGCAGGATGCAGTTAATAGATGTCAGAACAAATTAAAGTTCATTTCACATATTGTTAATTTGGAAATAATGAAAATAAAAATACATAAAAACGAACTCGCACGCTCGATCAATTTTGGCGGATTGGGATTCTTTGCTTCAGTAGACACAGTACCTCATCAAGAACCGAAGAACCCACAAAATGCAAAAGGTAAATAATAAGCTTTTTTTCCTAAATAAGCATGAAAAAAAATAAGATTTCAGAACATGAAGGGTTTTTTCGAACAACTGTAGAACTGTTAAGATCTAGGGTCTTAGAAGTGATGGTGTTTAGAAGCATAAGTGTTTTACAGGTGAATAATAAGCTTCTGGATGGGTTTTTTCACTTTTGATATATTGTCATTCTAAAAAGATAGTCCACACTTACATAAAGGGCAAATTTCATAAAAGACATTAACTTTTCAAAAAAAATCGATTTTGACACTGTGTTATTTTTTTTTTCAATTAAGTCACTAAGTTTTCAATTTTTTTCAATTAAGTCACTATGTTTTCAATTTGGTTTCAATTTTGACCATTTGACCGGTCAACCCGGTAGTCAGCTGACGTGGCATGATGACGTGTCAGTCTTTGATGATGTGACGCTGACGTGGCATGCTGACGTGGCTCCCGAGTGTCAAAATTGAAAAAAAATTGAAAACATAGTGACTTAATTGGAAAAAATTGAAAACTTAGTGTTTTAATTGAAAAAAAATAACACAGTGTCAAAATCAATTTTTTTTTTAAAAGTCAGTGTCTTTTTTGGAATTTTTCCTACATTTTTTAAAATGATAAATTCGTCTTTTTACGTTTTTGGAACGTATAAATATATTTTTTTACAAGTATAAAGACGTATTTTTATACTTTTAGAATCATACATACATTTTCATACGTATATATAGTATATACGTATTTATACTTCTAAAGACGTAAAAAACGTATTTATTCTTCTAAAGACATAAAAAATGTATTTATACTTCTAAAAATGTATTATACTTCTAAAATATAATAATATGTATTTATACTTCTAAATACGTAAAAAACGTATTTATACTTCTTAAAATGTATTATACTTCTAACCGAACGAACTTAAACCAACATAAAAATATATTTATATTTCTAAAAACATAAAAATATGTATTTATACTTCTAAAGACGTAAAAACTTATTTATACAACTAAAATGTATTATAATTTTAACCGAACGAACGTAAACCAACATAAAAATATGTATTTATACTTATGACAATGTATCTATGTTTCTAAAAATATAAAAATACGTATTTATACTTGTAAAAAAATATATTTATACGTTCTAAAAACATAAAAAGACAAATTTATCATTTTAAAAAATGTAGGAAAAATTCCAAAAAAGACACTAACTTTTCAAAAAAAAAATTGATTTTGACACTGTGTTATTTTTTTCAATTAAAACACTAAGTTTTCAATTTTTTCCAATTAAGTCACTATGTTTTCAATTTTGTTTCAATTTTGACACTCGGGTGCCACGTCAGCATGCCACGTCAGCGTCACATCATCAAAGACTGACACGTCATCATGCCACGTCAGCTGACTACCGGGTTGACCGGTCAAATTGTCAAAATTGAAACCAAATTGAAAACCTAGTGACTTAATTGAAAAAAATTGAAAACTTAGTGACTTAATTGAAAAAAAAAATAACACAGTGTCAAAATCGAATTTTTTTGAAAAGTTAGTGTTTTTTATGAAATTTGCCCTTACATAAAAGAAGGCATATACATGTTTTAAAGGCACAAATATATTACCAAATGAGATAAACATAAACTGTTTAACGCATACGTAGCTTGCCAAATGAGAAAACAGTCCAGACCTAGGCCTGCATACGTACATTGCCAAATGAGGGGAAAATCACATTTTCTTATGTACATTCCCAATAGATTATAATATGTCCTTACGCAGAGTACGTTGCACATATCAATTGCAAGAGCATAGTATGTTGAATGTATGATTGCATAAATAGCCCACATAGGGAGATTAAATCAACGTCTAAATAACTTTAATCAGATCTCATTATTTTCATCTTTATTTACCTTCACTACATCTTTATTCACCGCACCTCGCGTTCTCACCCCCACATTCAATTGGCACTGTACACAAAGATAGGTTAGCTTATAAAAATCCCAAAGACTACTTGCATAAATACACAACGCACATATACACAGGAATCTAAATTTTGAACTCAAATATGAAACCGAACACAACTACATAGGAATCTAAAATTTAATTGTTTTCAAGTAAAACCTAATTCTAAAATTTCCTTTTTAGCAAACGTGAACACAAGTACATAAAAAGTGAATTCATGTTTAACTGAGCGACATGGTAAACAAACGAAAGTAAAAAAAGAAGCTAAAAGTAGATAAAATCCCAAATTATTTAAACCTTTTGTTTTATTCTTCCAAATCCACTCTTTAACACCTCATCTTCATCAACTCTCAGATTTCATCACCTTCAAAATCATCTCCCTGCTTCTACAAAAAGATCAAAAACAGATAAAAACATATCAAAATAAGAGGCTGCCAATTTAATGAGACCAAATTAGGTGAAGATGGAAATCAAAATCGAACTCAAATTAAACCCCATATTGATGGTTTATGGGTGTGTGGTGGTAAATGTGTGTGCATCGATAGAAAGAGATGGTACGTGACTGTGTAGCAGTGGTCATAATGATGGTTGATGGGTGTGTGTAGGCCAAAGGGGGTGAATGGCGATGTTATTGACAAAGAGGATGGTGGTGGTGTGTGGTGATCGCTCAAACATGTGGAGCACAAGAGGATGTAGCTGATGAATGGTGGAATGTCAGGGAGAAGGTAGATAGAGTAGAAAAAAATAGCAAGTAATGTGAGAAAAAGGAATGGTAGTGGTGAGTAGTGAGTGCTTCGGCGATGGTGCCACTGGTTGTACGGTGACGGCTAGGGTTTACCAAGATTGAGTATGAATTAGTTGGTGGTGGATTTAGGTATTTACGGAAGAAACTATAGGCGAGATGTGGGGAATCCATATTTCAGAATAGGGGATCAGATAAACAATTCAAAGTTTATACGGAGTGGAAGCCGATATCTGAGGTGACACGGTATAGTGGTGCGTATAAGCTATAAAACTTGTATTCTATGCATAAAGATTTGGATCTCTTAATTTTAAGAGTTTCTATTTTTAGAAACCATTTTTCCTTTTTAATGTAGTATATATATATATATATATATATATATATATATATATATATATATATATATATATATATATATATATATATATATATATATATATATATATATATATATATATATATATATATATATATATATATATATATATATATATATATATATATATATATATATATATATATATATATATATATATATATATATTACTACTTATAAAGCAAACTTGCTTAATTTTTAAGACGTCCAACCTTTTATGCACACAATACATCTATAAAGCACATATATATAACTTTTCATGCACAGTTTACAAACATTTAATGCTACCTATGTTCTTAATTATTAAGAGGTCCCAAAACCAATGCATAAAATACAACTTTTAAATGCATACAATGCTTTTAATCGTATAACCACATTCCTTAAATTTAGGAAGTAATAGTTACTGAAATCATATATTCCTGACTAATCGTTCCCCTCCTAATCCAGAACCACGATCAATACACAGTTCCTTTTGCGTATTTAAAAAATCTTCACTCGTCTACCACCGTGCAACCCTTCGTTCAACCGTCTCTCTTTCTCTTAAACCCTAAGAAGCCGCCCCAGCCACCGCTTACGCTTACCACCATCGCACCCCACACCACTTAACAAGGTCGATAAACGCTAGCCGTAACCATACCACCACCGATTATCGCTTCAAAATCACATACGGATGAAGATATGGCAAGCGCGGGGTATATCATTTGGATTCAAAATCAAAATTTGAAACCATTTGGCTCTCATTCACAATCCAAATCTGATATATAAAACCCGCGAATCAGCAACATCCCTTCCTAGAAGCTCGAAGCAATCAAGCGCCCCTGTGCCTATATCCATCGCCACTGCGATCCTCGCCTACTACCTCCAACAACCACCACACCGCTGAAACCCTTTTCCCTAAGGTATGTTTTTGTTAAAATTTTCAGATTTTTGGTTTAATTTTTGATTTCAGGTTCTCCGTTTATGAATAAATTCTCGATTTCTATCTTTGGGTTTACGATTTCATGTTATTGTGTGTGTGTGTGTGCAGGAAGCAGTAATTTGTTTTTTCTACATTTTTGTTGATTTTTGGATTTTAACGATCTTTGGGCTAATGACTTCGTGTTATTGTGTGCAGGAAGCGATACACAGTTTCTTTTCACCAATATGTTCGATGAATCTTTCAGCACAACCATACCAGAGAGTCGGGAACCAAGAAGTGGTGAAAAGTCATTATTTTCGGAGAATCGCTTCCTGCACACAATAACACGAAGTCATTAGCCCAAAGATCGTTAAAATCCAAAAATCAACAAAAATGTAGAAAAAACAAATTACTGCTTCCTGCACACACACACAAAATAACATGAAATCGTAAACCCAAAGATAGAAATCGAGAATTTATTCATAAACGGAGAACCTGAAATCAAAAATTAAACCAAAAATCTAAAAATTTTAACAAAAACATACCTTAGGGAAAAGGGTTTCAGCAGTGTGGTGGTTGTTGGAGGTAGTAGGCGAGGATCGCAGTGGCCATGGATGTAGGCACAGGGGCGCTTGATTGCTTCGAGCTTCTAGGAAGGGATGTCGCTGATTCGCGGGTTTTATATATCAGATTTGGATTGTGAATGAGAGCCACATGGTTGCAAATTTTGATTTTGAATCCAAATGATATACCCTGCGCTTGCCATATCTTCATCCGTGTGTGATTTTGAAGCGATAATCGGTGGTGGTATGGTTACGGCTAGCGTTTATCGACCTTGTTAAGTGGTGTGGGGTGCGATGGTGGTAAGCGTAAGCGGTGGCTGGGGGGGGGGGCTTCTTAGGGTTTAAGAGAAAGAGAGACGGTTGAACGAAGGGTTGCACGGTGGTAGACGAGTGAAGATTTTTTAAATACGCAAAAGGAACTGTGTATTGATCGTGGTTCTGGATTAGGAGGGGAACGATTAGTCAGGAATATATGATTTCAGTAACTATTACTTCCTAAATTTAAGGAATGTGGTTATACGATTAAAAGCATTGTATGCATTTAAAAGTTGTATTTTATGCATTGGTTTTGGGACCTCTTAATAATTAAGAACATAGGTAGCATTAAATGTTTGTAAACTGTGCATGAAAAGTTATATATATGTGCTTTATAGATGTATTGTGTGCATAAAAGGTTGGACGTCTTAAAAATTAAGCAAGTTTGCTTTATAAGTAGTAATAGATAAAACTGTTTTTGATACTGATGAATCTCCGACGTTAGAGTTCTTCACATTCATCGTCAAACTCCAACAATGGTTTTAGCCTAGCTTCAATTGGATTCATTTTCGGCTCTCTAAGGCATCCATGGTAAGTAAAGATATCAAGTATCAATCTGATGTCTTGTGTTCGGGTGTTTACGATGAAGTTTTTTAGAGATGTCTATAAACCATAAACGACAACAACACAAAGGTGATATTTTCGAAGATGAAGGGATGTAATACCGTATTTTTTGATGATTTTGCATTTAAGAATATGGATTTAAGAAATTCAAGTTAGTGTTTTTGATATCAGCAATTGTATTGCAGTTTATGTTTTTAAGTAATTTCTGCAATGGTTGGCTCATTTTATTTTTCAGAGTTCAATGGTGCTGGAGGCGGTTCTTCCCTTGATTATCTAAAGGTTTTTAATCTTTTTTGATCATTATTTATTCAATTTTAGTAAATTTGGTACTCATTTTCAGTTGTTTTGAATAGTCATAGAAAAGAATCGTCAATCTCAAAGATTACTCAAGACCTCTTGTTTAATGCATGACTGGCTATGAATTTAAATCTGCTAGGTTACTAAAAAAATTCATCTTCATTTGATGCTCATGTTTTGCTAGGAAGATCTGAGGAGCTTTGGTAAATAAGGCTACTTGAAATTCTTGTAATATATTTATTATTCCTTTTAAGCTTATGTTAATTTTCTCAGTGAGTCAAAAATTAAATTGAAGTTCTTGTTTGTAAATTAAAGCATTTCATTAGTTTTACTTTTGCTACCTTAAAATTTACTAAATCACTGAAATGGATTTGAATTACTAATTACTTGTTATTGCTTTTAATATCTCAAGTGATTGTATCAATCAAGTTGACCAGTTGAGCACCTTAAAAGCTTGTTTTTTGGGATGGGCTTTAAACAAAAAAAATCAAGAAACTCCACCTGGTTTATCAAAAATAGGAGCAAAGAGCAACATAATGATGTCATCAGGAGACTTGCAGTTACTATGGAAATATTACTTGAGGTCAAAATATGATGGATACACCAGTTGAAGAGCAACAAATGCTTCATGTGTTACATGCAACATAGCTGCTTTAGAACAGGAGATAACTGAGCCGAACATCTTGTCTGTTGAGTTTATTAATTTTGTAAGCTATTCATAAGTATAAAGTTATAAAAAAATAGAGAGCTCAATGTGTTTTTTGTATAAAAGGTTGAGGCTGAGGTGTCACGGCTTGAAGAAATAAAGGCTAGCAAAATGAAAGAGCTTGTTTTCAAGAAAAAATTAGAGTTTGCATATATTTTTAGGAAGACACATTTGCTTCTAGAATCAGATCTGGTATGTATGCATTATTGATAAAAAAAAATAGACTAAATCACATTTTTGGTCTTTGAATATACCTGATTTTTTTAATTTTGGTCCTAAAAGCCTCCATCTTTGCAGTTTTGGTCTTATTTGAGTTATTTTTAATGTTTTTGAGGCCAAAATTGAAAAAATTAACTATACTTAGGGACCAAAAATGTAATTTACTCAAAAAGATATTAATTACTAGATAGTATATATATACTAATAAAAATTATATTTCATGTGAGCTTCTAAATGGATGAGCTATTGGCCCTGATAATCTCCTTAACCAAATTGAGCTTCAAATTGGGAAAATTAAAGAGGAAGCTTTTAGCAGGAAAGAAATATTTGAAAAGGTTGAAAAGTGGATGGCAGCTTGTGAAGAGGAGTGTTGGCCGGAAGAGAATACCAGTGTAGATTTTCTATCTTTTTCATCTATTAATTTAATCTTATCATATTTTCAGTAAATACGAAACTAAACAGAATTAATTTAGTCTTTCTAATTGGAATGTGTTAATAAGGTAAAAGTCCAAAATGTTCAGGTTCAAATTAGATTTATGCATCGACCTTTTTTCGTCTTTCTTTGATCTATGTTATAAATATTGTAGCCTTAAAAACTTAAATGTTTTAAGAGATTATAGGTATTATAATACAATACCAATTCGATATGTTTAACAGTTTTGACAAGTTGTATTACTAACGAATTTTCTATTCTACCAATTTGACATATATTACAAATAAAACATAAATTATAAGTATTGAATGAAAGATTTTCATCTTGAACATTATTATCAACTTATATCAAGTTTGGTATACATTAAAATTAACATATGCAACTTCTTTAAAGCAAAGTTTAAAGCATTTAATTGACGTAGTTGGCTAAAAGTGTACGATTGATTAATAATAGTATAAAAATCAAATACAATCTGAAGTTAATTTATGCGGATTTTTGCATTTTACCTGGACCAGAATGGCATGTGTTTGGATATGTGTTTTTCAAATTTTTATTGGCATGTATGTCCACATGATACTCTTTTCGGTCAAGTTATTGAGGGTTCGGAAGCAATCCGTTTGGGAACAAAATCAAGGCATATTCAGAATGCCCAAATATAAACTTTGATTTTGCCCTTTTTGTTATTGAGAGTGAATATGTTTGAGTAGCATGCGTCAATCTTTTTGCTGTATTGTAATACTAAATAAGATAGTTAGTGTCGGAATACAACTTTAGAAATATTAAACATTATGTATTTGGTCCTTTTGACATATGAATTTTTTTTGACAGTTTTGGTCTTTTGACATATATGAATTTTCTTGACAGTTTTGTTCTTTTTCACCGTTTTGAAAATTTTTGATAGTTTTGATCCTTTTAACAGATTTGAAAGTTTTTAATGATTTTGGTCGTTTCCCTAAAACATTGTCAATTTTTAATTTTACACACCAAATAGTATATTACATCAAAAACCAGTTATATTACAATAAATAACATACACAATCCCAATATATTTATAAAACATGCACGCAATATATTACAACAAAAATGAAGCACTAACAAACACTTATCCAACGTCCAACGCATTGCACACGAACAAACTGAATTAGTGAAAAACCAAATAACTCGTACCAAAAGAAAACTAATTGTCAGTTTTGGTCTTTTGACATATATGAATTTTCTTGACAGTTTTGTTCCTTTTCACCGTTTTGAAATTTTTTGACAGTTTTGGTCCTTAACAGATTTGAAAGTTTTTAATGATTTTGGTCATTTCCCTAAAACATTGTCAATTTTTAATTTTACACACCAAATAGTATATTACATCAAAAACCAGTTATATTACAATAAATAACATACATAATCCCAATATATTTATAAAACAGGCACGCAATATATTACAACAATAATGAAGCACTAATAAACACTTATCCGACGTCCAACGCATTGCACACGAACAAACCGAATTAGTGAAAAACCAAATAACTCGTACCAAAAGAAAAAGAAAACTAATTGTCAACCCCGCCGCATTACGCGGGTACACCACTAGTATGGATAAAGGGAATATAAGGTTGTTAAGTATGTATGCTTGGATGTAGAACCTTAAATACCAAGCCGTTTTGGAAAAAATCCATCATATTTCATGCATATATTTCAAGCTTTCTTCTAAGCACATCGTTTCTTTCTATTTTACATCATGATCGTATTATTTTAAGCAAACAAGGGAACTTGAAATTGTCGATCAGCAGGGGTCAAAATAACGA
The DNA here is from genome assembly GCA_023525715.1 of Cichorium intybus. NCBI lineage: Eukaryota > Viridiplantae > Streptophyta > Magnoliopsida > Asterales > Asteraceae > Cichorium > Cichorium intybus. The sequence continues at coordinate 990,973 of JAKNSD010000080.1, forward strand.
ACTGAATAAATATTATTGAATTAATTCAATCGAATTATCATCTTTCAATAAGTATGAGAACGAAATTGATGAAATTTTCAATTGGTCCATCGGTATTGAACGAAATTGCAAATTGAAATACAAATATTGAATCAATTTAGTCAAATCGTCAACTCATATTCTATGAAGGTTATTCAACCACTAAATTCCAGTAACTATAACCTTTTAAATACATGCGATTGAAGGTTTTTGTAGCTGATAGGTATGCTTAATTTCCTTATTTTCTCATGATTTTGAATTTCTTAAAAAAAATAAAATACTTTGTTCATTACCACTCCTTAATGATCGGTTACAATTCGCCGTTACAATTCTATTTCCTCTAATTACGTTTTTATTAATACGAAACTGTCAATTAAATGTTTAACCCCAAATTTCGCTTTACAATTTCAAAAATCAAATTGCAATTGTGAATATATGTTAGGTATTTTTGTATTTTCCCAATGGTAAATCGAGATTTTTTAAGCACTAATTGCAAGAGATAGCAATGTACTTCAATTTATTTGTGTATTATAGCATTCTACTTTTATATATTTCTATATTCTCAATTTTGTATGTTTTTGTTTATTTTTAAGATAATATGATATTTACTTTAAGTTAATACAATTCTTGATGTTTAGATGTTATTATTTAACATTTTCTTTTAATCGTGTAATACACGGGCCTCACAACTGGTGTATATATATATATATATATATATATATATATATATATATATATATATATATATATATATATATATATATATATATATATATATATATATATATATATATATATATATATATATATATATATATATATATATATATATATATATAACTAGGTTATATTGCAGACAACAGTTATTGTGAGACCGTGCGGACAGTGCTATTTTGTGAGAAATGCCGATTATGATATGTTTTTATTGGTAATATTAATACTAAACAAACATATTCTCATAGAATTATCGCTATCATAACGTATTTTTATTATTATCATTTGTTCTAGTGTTTCGCACATTGTGCTTCACTCATTCTCATTCTGACAGAATGATAATCATAAAAACTTCATATAACCGGTATAAATGATTTAATGACAATAATTCTATGAGAATATGTTTGTTTTATATTCACATTACCATAAAAAAGATATTTTATTCGTTATTTCTCACAAAATGGCAGTGTCTGTATGGTCTCACAATAACTTAACCATATATATATATATATATATATATATATATATATATATATATATATATATATATATATATATATATATATATATATATATATATATATATATATATATATATGTATGTATATATATATATATATATATATATATATATATATATATATGTATATATATATATGTATATATATATATATATATATCTATATATATGTATATATATATATATATATATATATATATATATATATATATATATATATATATATATATATATATATGGATAGGTTCAACATAGAACCAACTTCCTGCCCGTCTGATCAAATTGTAATCAAAAGGGTGCGATGGTCAAAACAAATTTACATATTCATTGATGAACATATGTTCATTGATGAGCATATGTTCATTGATGAATAATGGAAACAGTCCCCAACCAATACTACGATGGTTAAAACGCTAAATATGCGATATATAAACCTAAGCTCATAAATTAACAATGTTCATATATGAACATGTTTGAATTTCAGGGAAAATGATGATAGAAGAAAGGTTTAAAGAAGAAGAACGAAACCATTGTTATAGAATATGTTCATTGATGAACAAATGTTCATTGATGAACATATGTGAACTAAATCCACGTGAAATCGCTAAATCTTAGAAATTGAAACTTCTTAAATTGATTTAGCGAACCTTAAATTCGAAAATTAGTCTTTGAGTCGCTTTACAAAAAACGCCAAATACTTGATCGCTAAGCAGATGTGCTATTCCTTAATCTCGCTATTGAAGTGATTGGTCTCGCTATCGACGTTGGAGGTGCTTGACGCTAATGGCGATTGTGGTTTTGAGCAGAGGAGAAGAAGCGAGATGAAGGAGATGAGATTCCTGGAGACATTGAAGGGATACAAACCCCATTATGCTCTTGCTTGGATAGAATTCCCTACACAAGGAGTATAATTCTTTTGGTGTACCATTTTTAATTTAGACCATTAATATAATGATCCAAAGGTTATAAAGGTGGTTCTATGGTTATATATTGAACCTTCCCCTCTATATATATATATATATATATATATATATATATATATATATATATATATATATATATATATATATATATATATATATATATATATAGGTAGAAGTTCAAATGAGACCATGTAAATTTTGTGAGACTGGAAGACTCAATCCTAGCCACTCATTTTAGAGATCAAAAAATAATAAAAAAAAATTAAAATAGGCTAAAATAATGAGAGTTTTCAAAAAAAAAAAATCTACTTATTTTCGCTACTTATTTTATCTAAAAAAATTTTAAATAAAAAAATTCGAAAAAAAACCTGGAAAAATCAAAAAAATATTCTAGTAGAATATTGCTGGATGTTGCATATTCTAATAAAATATTACACAAACTAGTGTAATATTCTACTAAAATATGAAAAAAAAACGCAATTTTTTTTTATTTTTTATTTTATATTTTTAAAATTTTTTTTGAATAAAAAAATAACAAAAATAATAAATAAATACATATTTTAATTTTTTTCATTTATTTTTCATTTATTAATTTTTTTTGTTTTACACTCAAAATAAGTGGCTAGTAATGCGTCTCCCGGTCTCACGAAATATAATGGTCTCATATGAGCTTAACCCTATATATATATATATATATATATATATATATATATATATATATATATATATATATATATATATATATATATATATATATATATATATATATATATATAAGATTTTGTATCCATACATCTACCATCAATGTAACAATTTGTAAAATAAATGTCACGTTTTTCAAGGAGATTTCCATCCACTACTACAGAAAAGCTAATAAAGTCCGCTATATAAGACCCGGTTTCTGAAAAAACCGGGTTATATAATGTAAAAACCGGGTTCTATAAAAGAGAGATGATATAACCCGGCTTATACCAAAAAACCGGGCTTTATTTTCGGCTTAAACAACCCGCTTTCTATTGTAGCAACCGAGCCTTTTAGCCTCAAAGCTATCTGACCCGGTTTTTAAAATACAACCGGGTTCTATGACCACAAGACACAAATTATGCAAAAGAATATAGGACCTGTTAAACATCTAATTTTACCTTACCAAAATTTTTGCAAATATAGTTTAGTTTATCAAACTTCTTTGAATAAAAATCCATAAACATAAATGATAGAAAGATTGTTGTTATCCATATATTTATGTTTCTAGATACTTTGTTTGATGCAGATTCAAGTTACTTGAGTTTCACCAGGTTCACCAGACATGAATCATCGGAGACGGGATTAACCACCGACTTGGGAAGATGCAGTGGGATTATGATTCAGTTTCACCAGGTTTTCTGAGTGATGGATGGCTGTAGCGAGATAAGAAGACCTCGCGATAAATTGGCATGTCCGATGATGCTCACAAGACCCGGTTGTGGTGTCCGGGCACAACCAGCTCCAGCCGACAGCTTCATCGTCTTCATGAATGTCAACAGCAGCAGCTACATAACTTCTTTCTCCCTCTCCGCATCTCCATCTCTCCCACCACCAAAACAGAACCAGGTTATTGTTCTGTAAACATGCAGCCAAAACAAATTTATTCTATGTCAAATATCAAAGTTCCCAGGTAATTAAAGTTGGAAAGGTTTTTTTTAACAGGAAAAAGAATTATGTTGGTTTTTCTGAACATAAAATTAGTGAAGGGTTATTTGTATATCACATAATAAAATGTTGTGCTTTTGTGTATTTTACCGTATATAGCAGTTTACTATTAGCAGCCCCAACAGAAAAGGCAATCTACTATGAGCAGCCCCAATAGAAAAGACAATCTACTTTAAGGCAACTCCAATATCAGGTCTGCTTAAGGACAAATAAGTTTTACATAGATAGAAACAAGATTCGAGTGGAAACAATATTGAAAACACGTTTTTATGTAAAATTTCAACAATCAGTTTATTCAAACAAATTAAAACATGTTTTTCTGCTTAAGGACAGTTTATTCAACAATCAGTTTATTCAACTCCACCATCGATGCTTTCCTCCCCGGAAAAGGATAGAGTACATGCTCTTCTCATTCTCTGATTCCATATTTGGAGCATATTATATTGAAGGTGTCAAAGAGATTGCTGAAAATCTGTGATGCTTTTGGAATATCAATTAGCAAACTCTTACTGGTATGACTCACGTGAAGGACTAAACCACAAAAACAATTTAGGTTTTCAGATAAACATCACAGAAAAAGCCAGTTGATACGATAATCACCAAAATTAAATATTAGTTTAAAAGACTAAGAGATCATGAGTTAAAATTTAAATTTGAAATCGATAGATAATTATAAAATTACTTTAAAAGATAAGTACCACTAATTCCTGGGATTATTTACTTTATATATACTTAGTTTCTTCACTCATCCGAGTCATAACCAGAATCGCCAGCACAGGATGCCCATCCCAGTATTTATTCATTCGTCAAGTTCAAGAAAGTGAAATACGAGTAAATATCAATTTACAAACAAAGGTAAACCATTCATAACTCTGTTTTTCTAAGTAATTTCAATCTATTTCGTTGATGATTTCATCCAATTTTATGACTTTCTTCTTTCTAATTTCAACTTATGATTTCATTTGTGTTATTAATGTTTACTTCGTGTCATGTTTTAGTGCAACCAACAAGTCGATGGAGGTTTAGAGAGCGGACACTATGTTATAAAATGGATGTATGATTTTGTCTATTGAAATTAACTCTTTGTTCTGTTAATCAATAGTTTTACTTTTATTTTTTATAGGCCGATACCTTTTGGAAAGACAAAACTCCATTTGATGAAAGGACGGTCTTTGGAATCATTTCTAGGTGGACTAGAGAATTTTTGAGTAATTATATAAAGGATGTGGCCGTCTAAAAATAAATATACGGTTAGTTATTAATCTTTACAACATTCTACTTATATTTTAATGATACTTTATCGACGTTCTTTCTTTTTTCAACTAACTTGTGATGATAACAAAACTCATTATTTGTTGTATTTGTTTTTTGCAGTTTATAGGGCTGTTATAATAGATGTTTGAGGCTGTCTCTATGATGACATTGGTGATGATTTTTCTTTAATGTTTTTTTATAACGACTTTAATGTTTTATACAAGTTTTATGTAGTACAATATTAAAGACTTTTTTTTGTCATGGATGCTGTTTCTTTAATATTATTTTTATGAAGCATATTATGGTTGGTTATCTAGCATTTGCAAATTTACAAAAAATTCCTTTCATACTTTTACTTGTTAGATGCAAAATAGAAATGTGAGAATTATATATAAAGATTTGGTTGCATATCATGGAACCGCGAAATATACTAAAATTAGATATTACATGAGTGTGCATAATAAACCCCGATTTTATATGTACGAACCGGACTTTATTACTATAATATGACCCGGTTATATAAAGAAGCGATGGGGTATATAGATGTAAGATGCGGTGCAAATTTGAGGAAAAAAACCCGGTTTTGTATGTACGAACCGGGCTTTATTACTATAATATGACCCGGTTTTATAAAGAAGAACCGGGGTATATAGATGCAAAATGCGGTGTGTATTTGAGGAAAAAACCCGGTTTTGTATGTACGAACCGGGCTTTATTACTATAATATGACCCGGTTTTTAAACCGGGTTCTATTATATTTTCGACATATGACCCGCTCACAAAGAGCCCGGTTGCAAAACCGGGTTATATTATGCTTTTAACCGGGTCTTATAAGCCTTTTTGTAGTAGTGATCCAAATAAAGCTAGATCACTGGATTTTTATTTGTTTACTTATTTAATAATTCATATATTTTCATATATTTTCATTAAAAGAAAATTAATCTAGATCAACAGGAAACGTGGTCATAGAATAATGGATATATATATTTAAAATAATCGGAACGAGATTGAGAAAATAATCAAATATAGTACGCATTAAGTGATTTAGTTAGGAACGTAATAAAAGAAAGGAGAAGTTGACAAGTAACGCACCTGTTTTATATATTATTTGGGTAAGTCAATCTCCCAGCAACTCTAATAATGACTTGTTTTATTTTATTTTCTCTCTGTTTAGGTGTCCTCCATTAAACGTTTAAGTGAATCGAGTAACTTGGGTGCGTTTTCTAATAAAAATGGAATTTTGGTGGTTTTGTTGTCAATCACTATTACTTTTCGTAATATAAATCCGATCAACTTTAAAGGACATCAAAATTCAATTTATATACAGTTAGGGTACACGGAGTGGACCGAAAGATGACGACAGATCCGAACGGTACCATTGTCCTGCCTCTTGAAAGATGATGGATGATAGATTAGATTGTGCGTTTATGAACCTTCCCAACCCACTCTTTCAGTTTGTATATTATGCTCAATACTTATATATTGAGAATGAGTTAAGAAAAATACTTTTTTTTGTTGCAGGTAGAGATGTAAGTAAGAGAGATGGCAAAACATCCCGCCCCTAAATCACTTATAAGACATGCGAATTGCCATAAAATCTTTTTATGTGAATAGTAAAGCAGTAAAAATAAGGAAGTAACTTGTAGTACACAAAAACCATTTTTACCATACACAATAATATACAGATCTTTGTCTATATCTGGTGATACATATCAATTATATTGTTTATGCTTTTGGGTAAAAACCCCAAGATGGTTCTAACAATTAATACCTCCCTCGACATTGATACCAGGTTCCCGCAAATGCCTTGTATATTTTTAGTTCAAATCACAATTCATATGAATTTTATGTTGTTACAATATTAAACTCAAGCCTATATCGAGAAATTAGTTTTTTTGCATGATTGTTTAGTGATTTAGTTCAAGCCTATATCAAAATATGTTAGGAGTTTGTGATTTTTAGGGATGAGCAAAAACCGCAAAAAACCGAAACCGATACAAAAACCGACGGCGCGGTTTTTAATTTGACAAAAACTGACCAAAGTCGGTGCGATGCGATTTTACCCTAGAAACCTAGCTTTAAAAACCGAATCGCACCACTAATATTATATATGTTACAAATATTTTATGTTATTATGTATGTTTAAGATTTTTTATGTTATTGTGAATGTTTAAAAGGTTATTTATATTTTTGTTGGCGACTTAAAATAACAAATGTAGCATCGTAACTCATAATTGTTTAAAAGTAACTAATAATAATAGTCCAAGAGTCTGTTGTGTTTGTGGACCAAGACTATCACTTCACTAAACTTTTGATTGTGGGTTAAAAATGTAATAAACAAAAATTGATTCATATTTCTACGATATGTCGTGTTAGATATAAGACTAAAAGCTAAAACTTTAATAAAAAATATTTCACTTTTGGTCTCTTGCAGTTTCAAAACACACCATTTCATTGTGCGGTTTAAAAACCGAAACCACACCATTGGAAAAACTACACCACTTGAAAAACCGCATTTTTGCGGTTTTAAATTTATAAAAACCGATGCATGCGGTTTGCGGTTTGGTTTAGTCCTAAAACCGCATCATGCTCACCCCTAGTGATTTTGATATGATGTTCACGTTTGTATGAGCCGGATGAGAGGACATAACACATGATTCATGAGTTTTGAGAGAAATTGCATTTTACCTGACTTCTGACTTTCCATTCCCTCCGAGGTTTGTAATATTTATTTAATTTTGACTATTAATACATTAAATATTACATTTGTTAGGATATAACAA